>JAITYT010000158.1:101650-115109 GCA_025433975.1 Liostenogaster flavolineata
TACGGTGAAGACAATGAAAAAAAGGTCGTTTCCTCGGTGGAGAGTCATCTGGACATCGTTGTCGTCGTGGTCGTGGTCGTTGGTAAAGTCGATTTGTCGGATCGTATACAGAACGCTTAATCCCGAGGCGACCTCGGTAGACGACTTTTCTCGATGAGCAACACAGCAACTGGCTGCGTTACCCTTTATTAGCATGAACTTTCCGGCGAAGGCAACGTCCATTTCGTGGATCATAAAGACGAAACAAGCCGTGGTCTAGGCTAGAAGAGGCTAACGGAGGCGATAGCGAATGGGTCTTGGACTCGACGTCGTAATTGCGGCTTCTTCGTTGCATCGTAAAAGAGCAGCTGCCTAAGGGAGGGAGATGGAAAGAGAGAAAAAGGATATTCACCATGGTGGTGTCTTTTTTTGTCGTTCTCTCATCGTTCGTATAAATAGCAATTGATTCGAGGAAGAGAATCACGATGAGACGATGGTAAGACCGAACAAGTCAAACGGAATTTCATCTCGCTTCTGAGATATCGAATGGCGAAATCGAAGGTCGCTCGAGGACAAAAATAATGGGAGGGTCGAGATGAAGTATCTTCCACTTTCGACGAACTCGATAACGATAATAACCCAACCGAATCGTTATGAGTAACGTTGGGTGCTTTCGTCTCTGCGATTTCCATGTGCGTATCGAAATGTTTGGTATAACGAAAAAAATGATACGAGGACGAACGAGAATCCGGAATGTTTTTATTTTCTAACAAAGAGTATTGGGCATTTCGACGAAATAGAGAACGCGGTTTTGATCTTGTAAGCTTCATAGCCACGGTTGCAATACGATTGGTGAGAATATTTCTCGAGCGATTACTTCCATTACGACTTGTAGAAAGAATTAGGAAGAATGGGAGCGACGTTAATTAGAAAATGACGCTGTTAGTCGTATCGTGCGTGCAAAAAATTAATTGAATGCACACAGTAAAATTTCATTCACAGCAAAAAAAAGGCAGAAATGGAAAAAAGCGGTAAAAGAGGAAAAGCCACGCTTACGTGGACGAACAAAGGGAGAATAATTTCTCTTTCATCGCGCGTCGATTCCGCGATAAGCGTTCCCTTTAATCGTATCGATTCGCGCCCCGAACGCATTCTAAAACAGCGAGGGTAAAACCTCGCCGCTTCTGTCTGGCCTTGCGATTCTTAACGGGTTAGCGATCGCGTATAGATATATGAGGGGAGAAAAATAGCGGAGGATAAAGGGAGGGAAAACAGGGAAGAGACGGTGGAAATTGAAGAAACGCGTGAAACAGTGAGCGAAGAGGGGATGAAAGATGAAAGGGAAAAGGAAAAAAGAGAGAAGAAGCTACTTGTTTTGTCGACCTAGCGTTATTTTGATATTCATTTGAGGAGTGAAAGTAATGGTTTATTATGACTATTTGTTGAATAAGAGAAAAGCAAGTAGTAAAAAGTTAAACGTATAGCTAATGACACGGAATAACACGATTATTCCCTTAAGTAAGTTTGACAGTCGCTAATTGACTGACTACAAAGGGTGCATAGTTACGTCGGTTTAGTCAGGAAGAAAGTGGTCAACGTACAGAAGCTTTTTACGATGGCGCGCCATTGATCATTTAGTACGAGAAAAATCGCAAGGACTTGGCATTTTTGTCGTGTCTTCAAAGTTTTCTGTTTACTTTCCTCGCACATCGTTTCTATTTGGATTTGCGACTCTTAGCGAGCTCACGCTCGAACATCGATGTATGTTGGGAGAAAAATAGCGAAGAGGAAACGAAGGAAGTGTGTACATCGATGCGATTAGCACTAGAAAGTTACACGTTTCGTATTTTCACGGTTTCATGAGGGATGACCTATCCTTTAAATAATCGGAAGAATTTGGCGTTGTTTCTTTCGTCGCCATTCCAAATTTATCGGTGGAATTTCTTGTTACGAACGATTCGTAGCAAAATTTGCAAAACATTCGTCGCTTGTTTACCCATCGCTAAAAAGGTCGGAAACGATCTATAAAAGGGGGAAAAATAATGAAAAAAGTGAGGGTTAACCTATCTTGAAGTTCGTTTAAAGCTGGCGATTATCTCAACTCACTACCATTTGATAGCCAATATTATCACGTTTTTTTAACCTTTCGAGAGAAACGATCCTGCGAAAAGCAATATCGTTCTTTTATCAATTATTTTCACGACATAACGAACAAAGTCAAATTTCGCTCGCCCATGAAAATTCACGCGTTGCTGAATTGCGAAGTGGTAGATATATATTTATTTTTTTTCATACGTTCTTTTGAATTTACTTTCTTTTTCATGGTCAACGAAAAATCCATGGAAAAATAGAGAAATAATTGGAATGCTCGACGAGAAAAAATGAGAGACGATAACGCGTCGTTAAATTTTGCGCGTGTCTCGCTCGATTCGTTCCGACATTCGCGACCGTCTCGTATTCGATGGGACGCGTTTCGATAGGTTTGGAACGACGGTGACGACGATAACGAGGGAAAAACTGAAACGACACTCGTCGACGATCGATAACGTTCGAGGTAGGAAGACGTTGCCGAACTTCTCTTTCTATATTTTCTTATTTTTTTGGTGGAGGCAGGCGGGTCGATAAGGCTCGAGACGAGACGAGGGGACGCAGGCAGGCAAACTTTCTTACTGCTCGTAATCCCAGCGATATAAAACTTCGCGCCAGCTTTCTTTAGCGGCGTTTCTCGAAACCTCTTTTAGTCTCGCTTATATATTTACGGTGAAAAGTCTCGTACGATCTCTCGTTCCTCTTCCTTTTAATCTCTCGGGAAACGCCAAGGAAGAAGGGACCGAGGAAGAACGAAAGGAGAAAAGAGGAAAGGAACGAAGGTAAGAAGGAAAGATGGAAACCGCAAACGGGAGGAATCTCAACGTTATCAGGAGCATAGACCGTAAAAGGAGTACTTCGTTAATTTTTCTTCCCTTTTCCTAGTCTTTCTAGTCTTTCTTTTATCTTCGATAACGATACGATGTTGTCGTCGTGTCGTATTTCGATTCTCTTTCTCAAACGTTTATCTAAAACCTTTGATCGTCTGCAGATTTTTAAAGTTCGAGTTTACCATTGCACGTCGAGGTAATTTTTGTCACTGACAAATAAAAATCATCAATAGAAACAAACGACAATCCGAGAAATACGAGACTAGTTAAGACGATGGTGGGAAAGTCTGCTTTAAATAACGCAAATATGAAGAAAAAAATTGTTTTTAACGAACTCGGAGGACGTACGTTCGTACGTATGTCGGAAAGATTCTTTTTTAAATCGATATAATTCCTCTTCTAGGATTATTGCCGTTATTAATAACGGATTATTAATTACTGTCGTCGTCAAACATGAGTGCAAACACGACTCGTGACGAATACAACGTATTTTAACGTTCGTGGCGATCGTAAAGCCGTAATTATGCGTCCCTTGACTTTTGCAGTTGGTAAATACGTAACAAGCGCGCCATCATTATTACTGTCAACACTATTATATTACCTTCGTTACTATTTTACGTTCAGTCGTTTCGTTAATCGTCTCGATCGTTTCATAGAATTCGTGGAGTTTCAAGCTGTTACGAGTGCAACTACCGCATTCGATCGAGATCAATCAGATCGTTCGTTATCGAATTACGTTTATCGTTCATCGACGATTTTGCAAATTCTCGATGTTAATTTTTCCAAGGACAAATTCGACAATGATCGCTGTCGTAAAACGAGAAACGAATGAACAGGTCGTTAACCTTCTTCCTCAGCTCCCCCGTCGCTACCGAAACTCGACATCGAATCCGTGCCATTTCGTTCCTTGTAGATCGATTTCCTTCCTACACGGACGAACGGATCCACGGATCTCGATCTCATCATCATCACCCCGCTTTCGAGAAGAAGATACTCTGGCTGCTCGTCACTATCGACAGAGTCGAAGTTCGATGTTAACCCTAGCAACTACGGCGTATTTCATTGGGAACGATAGCAACGTAGTAGCGGAGTTTCCGTCGTCTTACCGCTGGAAAATGTAGATTGGACGGATTTATAGCTAATCTTCGATCTTTCGCAAACTCCCTTCCTCTTGCCTTTCCCCCTCTTCCTCCCCTTCAGCCTCTATATTCTTACCTAAAACTCGTAAGCTACGATCGAATATTCGGAAAAGTAGACCGTAAAGCAAGCGACTCGATAGTCAAGGTCGAGTCTGGGTTCGCGAGGTAAAGAGGATGCAGAACGAGGAGTTCATTAATAGAGGCAACTAGAGGTAACCAGAGACATGATACTTCATCGTACTCCAACTACGAGTAGGGATTTGTCTTCCGAACTTTTTAGATGTTGGTTGATCCTCGTCGATTCGTATCAACCTTTTAGCCAGTAGTCGCGATTAGGAAGCAGAAAAAAAACGACGCGCTGCCAATTTCCTGCTTTAAATCTGCAAATATTTGGAAATCCAATATTTTAAAGAGAACGACGGGGATCGACGTTCTTATTTTGACAAAGTACGTCGAAGTACCTCTTCGTCATTACCTCGTCTTCGATTTTTTCCTATAGTTTCCCATCGCGAGACGGCAGTCGACGAGCATCGATCGATACTGAAAAACTCGAAGTCGTTCGATTCGCGAATTAGTTTCGCTACGATCGATGCAAATGACTGGCGAGAAAAGTTCGTGCGCTATCGAGCATCGGACTTCTTCTTTTACCGCGTCACCAATCCTCCAGCACGCTCGAAGTCTCGTGGAAAGGCGTTCGACTAATAGTTTCGAGTTCTATCTCGCGCATCCACTTACCATCGAATATAAAAGTACACGCATAAAAGCACGCGTATGCACGCGTATCTCCGAAATGATCCACGGACATAGACTGCCAATTTTAATGAGTTTCAAATATAATAAATTTTATAATGGGATAAATTTTATGGCGAGCGACTAAATTCGCCTGTGATCCGACACACTTTAATACTTAGCATGGATCGCCGAAAATTTGTCCATAATTTGTAAAGTAAGTTGAAACTTGTCCAGTCGCGAATATCGTTTTTTTTTAGTAGCACGTGATTAATAATATAATTTTGTACGATAAACTTGATTTGTAACATTTACACAAAATAAGGGGCGACGCATAAGTTTGCATCATCATCTTCATATCGGTATTGTGTTTCGCGTCTTTTATCATTTCTAGCGCATATTGCGCGTCGTCATAGCATCAAAGTTTTCTTGACCAAAAAAAAGTTTTATTAAGTTTCTACGATCGTACAAATCGTACAAAAGCACGAACAAACCGTGCATGTATATTAAATAGGAAACGCAAATGTTGCTGCTATTTCTTTTACTCTTATACAAACTTAAAAACTACTTTGAATGCTTCATTACGGTTCGGATGGTGCGCAATTATGCAAATAAGAATTGAAGTTAATTCCAGAAATGTACGTTGAGCGTCGAACAGTTTAAAGAAACACACGATAAAGAACGTGTTCAGACCGATAGTACGCGTTCATTAAAAATCGATTGTCACCTTTACGGCCATTCGAGTAACGCTATTTTGATATTTTTATCTATCAGAATAAACTTAGAAACGGTGACTCATTGAATGGGTGACGTTCACGAATTTGCGTAATAGCGGAGAACGACGCGAATATTGCTCGATATTTCCGATCTCTCGCGAAAATCGAAGAAACGCGGCTGTTCCATCTCCGAAGACACGAGGTAAGAAAGGGAAGAAGTCTCTCGTGCCAGGCAGGAACGCGTTAAATTTTATGCGCGGTTTGCGCCAAGCAATATCCACGAGGAACCGACGATACGTAGGTAGGTACGTGCGTACCTCGCACCGATCATCGACAGGTTTCACCTGAACGCTTAAGGAAAGACGGATATTCATAGAAGTTTTTTTTTTAACACGGCGAACAACTAAAAAAAAATTGGGATTTTTAAAAAAAGAAAGACGATCGTCGCTCGTAAAATTTGTTCTTTTTCGTATTTTTGCCCTGTATCTTTCTGATATTATTATCGATTGAAATCGATAGATACGACGAAGATTTGCGTCTTCCGTAACGAAGGGTTAATTCGATGGCACGCGATTCTGTACGAAGTCGTTCGAAATCAGAGCTTCGTTGATTTGGAGCTGGATGTTCAATATGGGTCTTGACTATTCATTCTGTTTGTACGCCGTTAAACGTTCCTGGTAATCGATCGAAAATGACATTCCGTATTTACAGTTTCGGTTGAAACGATCTGTTATCCTAGATGTTCATCGATGCTCGTTCCCCTTTGCTTCACTCGGTATTCTAACGATCCTTCGAAAGACTATAGCGAGGGAAACATTTGCGGTCAATTCAGATGATTTCATCCAGAAGCGTACAATTGCTAATTACGAGACAAATATCGTATGGATGACTTTATTTTCATGCGCGTTTCTCCGATTCAACCGCAATCGAACTAAACAAACGGTGGTACCGTTATTAAAAACATTTCTAAAGGTATCGGCACATACGGACTCGCTCTAGCACGTCTAACTTTGATCTATCGTCTCACGAGCTCCTTTATACGAAATTTACCCTTACGGGATTAACCGCCATTGCACAGTTCTTCTTTTATCGTCTTACGATTGTGTACTTGTGGGATGAATAGGAAGAAAGTCGCAGGGTGATAATATGGAAAGAATAAAATTAAACGTCTTGTACAGACCGCGTCTTTAGAACACTCTTTCGCGTCTGCTCATCTCGCTGTTCCTCGTTCTATCGACATTTATCTTCGCGCACATACATACGCGCACACACAGAACATTAGACTCAATTTACTCGAAGGGCTGACACTCGACCATGCTCTCTAAAAATGCGACACAAGTTTTCTTCCTCGTGCCTCGAACGCGTTGCCGAACACGTACAGCCACGACAAACACATCGACACGAAAAAGGCGATTTTCAGGCTCGAAAGACGCGATTTTGAAGGCTACAAGGCGGATTTTGCCGCAGGGTGTATAGAGACGAACGAACGGACGTCCATCGAATGAGCGAGTTCGCATTTGGGCGCGACTGGACTTCCGACAAACTCGGTTATCGCGAATTAAATGGAAAATTGTACGATGCTTGGTAGCGTGCGAGTGTTGCCGACGTCGTGGCTAATTTACTACGTGCTCGTCGCCTAAGCGCACTGAAAAGCGTCATTACGTGGAATCGCACTCGAGATATTATTCGGTGCGCGTCCACCGCCTACGAAACTTTTGGGTGTTTTCCGTTTCGTACGGGCTACTCGTTCGTCCATCCTCTCTTCGCTTTCCTCCCTTTTCTCGGTGATGCTCGTACACATCGATGCGAAACTATTAAACAGCAGTCGTTATAACGTGAAATTTGTCGAGATTCGCGCCGAAGTTTTGCGCCCGAATTATCACGCGCATCGATCCATTCTAACATCGAGAACGGAGCCACGTAGTTGCGACAAAATACGAATTTCTTTTTTTCATCCTTTTGTCTCCTTGCCTTTTCGATCGAATTGTTCTCCATGCCGTCGTCTATTGTTTCGTATTGCCGATTACCTTTAGAAAAGCGATCGAATATTTCTGTCTTCCGTGAAGACGTTTATCCAAATAAAACGAATGAACTGCTAAAAGACGAATCGCGTATTTTTATTTTCATTTCGTTATTTTATTTTGTTTCGTGTTTCTCCTTTTTAAAAATTGCCAGTTTACAGATTTAAAGTCGAACGACAAGATGATTAACGTTTATCCCGTAGGAAAAAACATTTGATCAAAAACGGGTTTTTCTTTCGGTAGTAACGAGACTACGCTTAGTGGTAATTAAAGGAAAAGTTTTAATTACGATGTATTTACTTTTTGAAGGTTTGAGCAGTGTTCAAAAGTTCGTACTTGCTTGTACGTTGATACGTCGAGCTTTATGAAAGTTAAAGAGAAGTCGTGTGTTTGGATATGGTTGCACATGCGCGGAAGGTCGCGTCATCTTCTTGCATCAAGCAGAAAAGAACGTCGAGTAGTCCGATCGATGCTCGATCGTAACATCGTCGAGTAAATATTCACGGAACGATCGGCGATCCATTCAAATCGATTATTTTTCGATAGTCACACCAGCAGTAAGTTTAAATCGACACCGTTACGCCGTTTTACAGATTACGCGCGATCCTGTTAGTCGCGTTTTCATTGACGTTTGCAAGCTTTGTATCATCTTCGGAAATTAATTTTAACGTTATGATCGTTGTTAGTGAATAATTTCTGTGAAAAGAATATCGGTCGAATTGATCTACTTTTTCGAATAAGGAATGTAAAGACTTTTGCGACGAGGGACAGGTTTTTGATATCAAAGCTGATCGTAATTTCCTATCGTAAAATGCTCTAATCTCTTACCACAAAGAAGCTGTTGAGTGTCGATATATGACGATCGTTTAAAACAATGTTGTACTTTCGAGAATCTCGTCTGGTTAAATTGTACTATACTTATTTTTAATTACGCTTACTGTCATGCATACGACATAACATTGACGAATCATAAATATCTAGTAAAAGAAAAATAAAACGACGTCTTAATCAGCTATTCTACTACCAATAGAACAACATTAGATTTAAGATTTTCACGCTTTCTTCGTATTTCGTAATTCAAACTTGTCCTTACTCATTTTTTATCGTCTTTCGTGCATTCGAAAAACGGTATCAGAAAAAATTGATGTTCCTTATTAACAAGTTAGTCGTTAGTAAGTTAGATTACACAACAAATGTACTTTCTCCTACCGACATTCGAATCCTTCGATCTAGCTCTCTACTGAGTAAGGAACCGAAGATTATCAGCTAAAAACAATATATACGACGCCTGGCTTGTTCGCCTATCCGCTCGCACCCTCCCTCCTCCCTATATGCCTCTCCATTTGGGTCACTGGGTACGCGATGGTCGTATTCTCCACGCTAACACGCTTAATAAACTCACTGCGGGAAAATGATACGATGTGTATTACGCGTCGACCGCCAGCATCCAGGATAACTCGGCAATGGTACCGAGCACAAATTTAACAAGCCCCGCAACACCGACCTACGAACGCGTCCACTCGATCCTAATAATGTATTAGGTACACACGTAGGTCGGTAGGTCGGTGGAAGTTCAGTCGATGTTGCTGTAAGTGGGTGAATGGGTGAGTGGGCTTCGTTGTCGTCTCTGATACGACTGAATTTATCGAGTCTCGCTAGGAGCCTTTCGTGAACGAATGCGTGCGTGCCAGTGGCCCGTTTTTCTCTTCTCCCTTTCATCCTAAAAAACTACCAACATCGACGGTGTTTTACGCTAGCCTAGCGGATGAACATGCTGTTTCGTGGCAGTTTGATTCGACGTTCTTCTCGATGATAAGGAAGCTGTTAATTCGTCCTAGAACGATAAAGGGAGGATTCGGCCTTGCAGGTAATTTCATTCTCGCCTTGGCGATGTGGTATCGAATGACGCCGATTTGAATTGCAAATTTTGTGCAATTAACTGGAAAACATCCGCCAGTTGCACGCTTGTCTCTGGTATTTTTGAGCGATATAGATATCGTAGAATCGTACTTATGCATGCGTGACACGGCAAATAGGATAACGAGCGTGTCTCCCAGCGTGTCACAAGTAGGTGATGCTGCACGGACCAACAAATACCGCACGAAACCGGGCCGAAATCGGAGCGAGCGCGCCACTCGTACGTTCGGCTGTTTACAAGCTCGCGCGTTGATCAGAGCAGACTTTGTTTGCCGTGCGACTGTAAGATAAAGAATTATCGCGGTCGCGCATGTGCGATGCACTCTCAAAACCGAACCGACGCGTCACGCGCGACACTGATGACTGTCGTGTCGAGCACTGCGTTGCCTGCAACAGTGATTTTATAACTCGGTTATTCGAGCCTGGAAAATGTAAAAATCAACGTCTAAATGTAGGGTGTAGACGTTTTAAGGGCACGCACCTGGACTGCGTGTGACTTTTGTCGCCGCAGTCCAGCCGCGTGTGAAAAGTGACGTTTCACGTTGAACGTGTTTATTTGAATTAGTATTAGTTGTTACTATTTCCGTTATAATAAAGTCTTTCATTTATTATTCGATTGCCGCCTGCTCGATGATTCCATTCGATCATCAATAATGTGAGCCGTTTATTTTGAAAGTGATCTAAGTCCCTTTATACTTAAATTGAGATATTTAAGGGTTTGTGTTAAATATATCAGCGAATTTTCGTTTTATAAAATCTTAGTGATTTTAAATATATTAGTTTCAATTTGCTCCAAAATGAAAAGATAACATAGAATCGTAAATAATAAAATAGTTAACTTGATTTTGTTGGGAAATGAATTTAGGTCACTTTAAAAATAAACGGCTCACACATATGTATTAATAAACACTGCATAAATGTACGAAACAATTTTATAACGTGTCCCAAGGTCGCTGAAGAGTCGTCGATCGCAGAGGTGTTTCTAGCTCGACGCTGTCCAAATTCGGTGTTTCCATTTCGTCGTAAGAGCGCAGAAGGTACGAAGTAAATGGTAACGCGAACGAAAGGATATTCCGAGAATGAACGACGATTACGAGAAAAAGCTCTCCTTTCTTTTTTCAAGAGCCTCGTGCGCGGCTAAGGAAGAAGATCCTCGCGTACTTTATTCCTCGAGCGCGTGAATGGAGAGAAATACTTATGCCAGTGCGCCAACGGAATACGAAAAGGCTATTGTTCGTATCCTCGGGATCGCGCGGCATTTCGGTGTATGGAGGACATGCGACCTTCTCGTTGTTTATTTTTTTTTTAACAGAGATTCAATGAAGCGCGAGTATTCGCGAGTCCGATAAAAATCTTAGCAAACGTTTCGCATTCGTTCGATTTTGCGGTATTTACGAAGGCGCGGGACGATTGGAAATCGTTCGAAACGACATCCAGTGCGTTGCCGATAATCGCTTGGCTTAACTCGATAATCGAGCACGTTTGATCGATCCGAACAGGAGTCTTGTTAATACGATTGCGATAAAACGTTTACATATTTATGAGCTGCTAAGAGTTTTTAAAGCTCGGTCTTTAAAGAGCGTGCCACGAATGAGTCGATATTACGAAAGATGTAGCTTCAGACTTCGATGATCGTGTGTCGTGTTTGATGAAATAAGACGATGGAAGAAGAAGAAGAAGAAGAAATAAAAACGCATCATCGTTCTTTCGATGTTAAATTTGATTCGATCCTTCGAGGTTGAGAGCACAAATTTCTATCGTCCGAAGAAACCCAATTAAAGATATCTTTCGCGTGAAAACAATACCTTTATTTTTGACACGATTATAAAGAGATAAAAATTGAACAAAAAATGACGTGCCTGACACGTCGAAGTAGCGGAAGCCGTTCAATCGGAAAAGAGGGCGATTTTCACTCGTTGGAGGAGATATCATCGAGTCTTTCCCTGTACGACGAATCCTTTCGAAATCCTCTCCACGGAATTCCCGAAAATCATAGAGAGAATTATATATCACAGAGCCTCGTGTAATCCTCTCTGGACAATTTAAACGTCTATCGCGTGTTTCGACGTCCATTTATTAAATTTGGACGTTCGAACAGTACTAATTTTCGCGATCACACCCAGTCTAGACAATTTAAACGAAGGTAATGGCCAGCGCGGAGTCTTCAGATCGTATCGTCCTTCCGGATATTCCACTCGTCGTGTCCTCGAAGCACGCGTTCCTACATCGAGTTTAGCAGTGATCATTAATAATCGAGTCGGCCATTAATAAATGTCGCTTCCTTCGCCGTTTCTCCTTCCTTTTTTCTCTCCATCTTCCTCGTTTCTCGTTATCCATCTTTCGGCGGAGCCGCAGTCGTCGACTTGGAAAAAACTTCATATCCTAGTTGGAAACTTATAGATGCATAGAACGAGCGCACGTGCTGCCGTCGCCATCGCCATCGCCGACACAGCCACGACGACTCCCTTAATTCGCATTCGTGCTAGCTCACGCACGAACGCAAACTTAAATTCGTGGAAACGAAATGGGATTCATAGTAACGGGGTGGATACGATGTAGAGGAGATACGTGTGCGACGTTTCTATTAAACGAGCGGAGCCGCGAGGCTGCATCGCACCGCCTTCGACTCGATGCATACATAGGACGCATGCATACGTATGCGCGTGCGTGTAGAGGGCGGTTCGCCAAATTCGATCGTCTTGAATTACTCGCGAATCGTCTCCCTTACGCGGTAACGTCTCCACCGAAACCGCGCGATGTCGAGGGAACGCGTACTAATCAATTTTGTACGACCCTTTGCATTCTTACGGAGAGAGAGAGAGAGAGAGAGAAGGATGGGATGAGCAGGAAAGGGGAGAGGGGAGGTTGCAGACGGAGACGACGGAGAATCCAACTACGAATCCTACGTCGAATCAGTGCAGTGTTCTCGATGCAGAAAGGGGCAGGTGGAGAGATCGGAGGACGGAAGGGAAGACGATAAACAGAGGAAGGAGAAGGAGAGAAAAGAGAGAACGGAGAGGCCTGAATTCCGATGTACGATTCGCCCTCGAAATTGGAAGATTGGAGGAGCGCGTATTCTCCGCTCCCGCTACTTCCAATCTCTTTTCTTCGCGATATTATGCGGCGAAAGCCAGGTGTAGATACTCCTTCTCGTTCATTGTGCGCCAGTTAAAACGCACGATTCCTCGTTCGAGTTAGCACGGCATGGATGGTGGCAACGTTAAAAAAAAGAAAGGAACCTTCTGGACGCTGGAAAATCTTGTAAATATGGAAAAAAACTCGAGACTCTTCCATCCCCCTTCTACATCCCCATCCACTGCGTGAAAAATAATTCCTTCCTCCTCTTTCATCGATCGCTCTTGCCTCCTCCTTCTTCCACGGCTTCTTCTTGTTCTTGTTCTTGTTTTCACTCCGCTTCCGCTTCTTTTTTTCTGTTTCTGGCGCTACCGCGCCGCCACTCGACTTCTACCGTTCGCAGAAATAATTGCGAGGAATTATTCCGGATTGGAGAGCGATGAAAGATTCGAGTGGACGCTTCGAATGGATACGATCTGGACACGACGGCGCGTTTCGTTCGATCTTTTATCGGGATATAAATATAATAAGCTTCGCTGGGTTTGGCCCGTCGCGCGCTGAAAATCGATCTTCTCGCGAGGTTTCGTTAATCCCGGCTGTATCGCGAGTTGCACTCGCGAATTAGTTGCGATTTCATCGTTATACCTTTGCGAACCTTGGATAAATGAGCCGTTCAGTGCACACATCGATCAACTCCACTTTTGAAAGATCTTAAATTTAGGCGTCGAAGCACTTGGTATAGTCGTAGCTTTTAAAATTTATAATAAATTTTCCCAATAATAAACATCAACGCTATTGAACGACAAAATCTTTTTCTATTGAATATTGAATAACGAATGATTTGTTTCAGAAGCAATTCTGATTAACTCCGTACTCTAACGTAAACAGTTGCGATAACGTAAGTGAAATACAGCAGCGAGTGCTCAATGGCAGCGATAAATTGTTTAGCGATGTTTCGTAAGAAA
>JAITYT010000158.1:115194-129533 GCA_025433975.1 Liostenogaster flavolineata
CTGGCGAAAATGATTTCGTCACCTTTCTTCGCTTTTCGTTTTATGGAGTTAATCGATGTGTGCACTGAACGGCTCAAATGTAGGAATTAGAGAAGGACAGCCTTGATGAGGCAGGAGAAGAGTAGAATAAAGAGTCGTTTTTGGGAACCGGACCCAATGTCTTGGGGTCCGGTTGGCGCTCGAGGAATTTCCTCGGAAAGTCATAAATTGTTGTCAATGCAACTGGTGCGCGAAGATGTCGTATTTCTTGCGTGGAAATGCGACTGGAAACCTTCTCTCGTTTCCCCTCTCTCAAGGATCTGTCCTTTCGGCTTTATGACGACCAGATGTCAAACCACGGACGGTTCACGAGTAGCGCACGGCCGTGACACGGTTATGCGGGAGGACCTGCCCTGGAAGGACGAATTGTGTGTATTGTGTGTGCGCGTGAAGAGAAGAGAGGGCATGAATGGATGTACGGGAAAAGAGGCAGGAGCGTTAGAGACACGAGTAGAGTACAGAGAGTCAAGTTAGAGTTCGTGAGAGTTAGTTAGCCTGTTAGTCGGGCAGTGAGTTAGTCCGTTAGTCGGACGGTCAGTTAGTTATGGAATGAGAGAGTCAGTTTGTAAGTGAGAGTATAGCGAGTATCAGTCTGGAAAGTTAGTTAGCCCATAGGAAGGTGTTGAAATTAAGTCATTATTATTATCATCATCGGAAAGTGTATTTAATCAAAATACCACTCCCACACACTACCGAGAGAACCACGATTCCTACATAAATAATCGTTTAGCGGATAGAAGGATAAAAAGTGGATTGTTCTAACGAGGAGATCTTAAGTAAATTTCGTAGCGCGTCGATAATTTCTCATTTATAATATGTGCATTTTTATGCGATGCGTTCTTTTAAAACAGATGAAGAGGAAAGAAAATGGGCAATTTTATACTGAAATATCCTTTGCGTACAAGATGCTTTCGAAACATCGCGGAACAAAATATTTCATGTGAGATCAAATCGATGAGCTCGTTATGACGTATTTCAAGCGTACGATTAACAATATCACGCCATTGTTTAAATATCGAACAATGATCTACTTCGCGTCGTTGTAATTTATCTCGTAGGCGAAGCATTTCTGTTTAAACGGTAAGTTCGTGCGATTCGTACAGCACGTACGTATAAGTTCTAATCCTCGTATTCACCTAAAATCCTCCGGTAAGTATTATTCTCTCGTGTCCTCGATTTGCGGAATAATTATCGAACATACGGCAGTACGCGTGACACGTAACCAGAATAATGCTATTCTCGGCTAGAATCGTCGGGCAGAAGCTGAATTTAAGCATCGACTTTCGTAGATATATTTTTCGAAAAAGAGGGAAAGAAAATCGCAAAAAATCCATGAAAAAAGTGACATCGTAGGGAATCGAAATGACGTCGACTTTACTTTTTATCGTAGTCAATGGCTTTTTGCAAAGTCTTCTTCTCTAGAATCACGTGATCGGCATCGTGACAAACGATCGTAGAATTTTCGCTTCACGACGAATTCCATCGATGTAAACGGTAATCCCTTCGATCGCACTCTCTCCTTGAAAGAAAAGAGGTCTTCGTCGATAAAAAGCCATTGTTCCTTGTTCATTGGTAACGACTGGCTCGTCGAACCTACGTCGTTGCAACTCGATTCGCATACTTTTTTTCTTCCTCAGATTTATTCTTTCATTTCTTTACGTCGAGACTAATTTTCATGCACAGACTCACGCCCATTTCTTTTCTTCCTCTCACAATTTGTAGTTTCAATTTAAACAAATTTCAACTAAAAACGCATGACGCCGATGGTATTCGGTTTGGTTTTTTTTTTCTTTTCTTACTTCTCTTTTTTCACTTTATCTTCTTCCTTTGAACCTTCTTCTTCATTCCTGTTTTTCTGTCCTTCAGGCATTTACATTCGTTTATCTCGCGATCAATATTCACGCACAGACTTACGGGTTTTTCCTTTCTTCCCCTTTCTCTGCTATTTCTATCTATCCAAAGGCATTTGGTCGCCCTTTGGCTTCATTGCGCAGTTCCAGAGTAATTGTTGCTTTTTCGAGGAGACGCTGCACGGCAAATATTGACGTCCACCGAGGAACGAAGCTGGACCAGATGCCGGTGGTGGATTCTACGATCGACGGAGTCGTTGACTTCGGGGAGAAGAGTGTTTGGAAGGGGAAGAGTAGACACGGACACTACCGGCTTGGAAGGGTCGAGGAGAGCGCGTAATTGGCTCACGTTGGAGAATTTCAGGGCCTCGATTTGCCTTCATCGCGAAGGCTAGCTCGTAGAATTGGCTCCTTCAAACTTGAATCACTTCGGTTCTCCTTACCTTCGAGTTCGAGTGCGCATGTACGCGTGTATTAATGAACGTATATATGTATACATCGAGTACATGTGCTCGTATGCGTGAATTTGACTTCGTTCGAGTGTATTAATTATTTTTAATCAAAAATTCTTCGAAGAATGTTTTTGCCGAATGTTCTAAGAAGAACGATTTGTAGTGTTAGATTTTACCATCGGTGTTCAATTGCGATTGAGAGGAAGGCGTTGGGCTTCGTCTCCATCGATCGAGCTTGACAATTAAATAACAATAAAGTTTGTTATTTAATTTGCTTCACGTTTTATTTTGAGAGAATCATCACGAGCAAAATATGCGTTTGAAAATCAGTTGAATCCATATTGCATATGTATTATGTTAATATAATACTAGTGACATTTTGAAGGTATTTTGCTCTTGTAAACACGTTACAGTCCGTTGTTTAACAAAATAGTTATCATAATTTGAATTTCTTTCTATGTACAATTCTATTACAATCTCTCAAAATGTGCAACCTCGATACGCGATACGTGTTTCCTCGACGACGTATGTCTCGTTGATCCTAAATCACCAAAGCAAACTGTGAAATTAAAGACGAGTTATCGATCGATCGACGACGAGAAAACATCACGATGGAGGAATAATTTAGATCATCGAAACCGCAAGAAACCGAGATGGAGGAGTCTCACGCACGCACGCATTGTTCGCACGCAGGAGTTAAAAACGCCGGAAAGAAAGAGAGAAAAAAGAAAAACGAAGAAGACAAAGCGAAAAGTGGCGTCGGATACTCGATCTTCCAGCTTCATCCAGGTGCAAGGATCCCGAGAGACGAGACGACTTCCGGTGAGCGCAAGAGACGCGCGCATATTATCATCGACCTTCTCCGCGTGAAAAATGAAAGGAACCACCGAGGTTCGATGAAAGAGGGGGACGATGTCCCTGCCGCCACGTTCTTCGACCGCTCGATCGCCTTTTTTTGCGACGTGTCCGCGAATTCGCTCTTTTCTCTTCTCTTCTTTTTCCTCTTTCCATCAACAGGCGTCTGCGATCGACGGAATTTCCCCCGGCGTTGTAATAAAAATCTTTGGATAACGGAATTGGATTCTTTCTACGCGTGTACTTTTTTCCTCACTTCACGCTCGGTGTTTTTGCGACTACGCTCGCTGCTCGCTCGAACGAATGCGACAAGATGCGCCATTGATGATTGAAGCCTCGAGCTCAGAAAAAACGGGATAAAAAACGAAGAAGTTGAATCGACGACCTGCGAATATTCTCACCCTCGATCCTTCCGTTTTTCGTCCTTTATCGTATTTTTCGCGCTGGTTTTGCATCGTTTCTTGGGATACAGTGTTAAGATCTCCCTATGAATCTTTCGATTTCACCCAGCGCTCGATTTTTTTGTTCGCAGGCCTTTCGATATTAAGTCGCAACGAAAGAATCCTAAATTTAATATAAAGTGTATTTGGCAAGTGCTACACAGATGAACTCCTCTCTACAATTCAAACTTTCAACACTGTCCACGCTGAAATCGTCTCGTCTTTGGCATCATTCGTTTACATATCCCTTCCAGGATGATCGATCGTGCATTTTCCACAGTCTTCTCGATTAATGGCATAACGCCGTTAATGCTTGAATCTTAGATAGAGACAATAATAGGGCGTCATGATGACAGAATCCTACATTATTTTCTGGCTTTTACGTCGAGTTAATCCAAAGCCCTCTCCTTCGTACCGTTGCTCTTTGCCGTTGTTTGTTGATATTTATTTTTGTATTTATTTATATCCAAAGTCGATTGTAGTTCTTATCACGAATTGCAATGAAAATGTAAATTCCTTCATTAATAAACATGCCCACGATAATGGACAAAGTCACGGAGCAATGTTTTTCTTTTTAATAATGTTGTCCGTATTTCCACTTTTTGAATATTACCCTTTCGATTGGTGGAAATGCAATTTGCATTTGCAAAACGAATATTTTTCTTTCATGCATCGCACAAAGAGCCGCCGCTATGCGTTATTCGCTCGATACGTTACAAAAGCTGTTCTTCTTGATTGCTTTTCATCGTTGCGATCGTTTCACGAAAGAGGCTACGATGTCACGACGAAAGCGAGATCCCGCTCAGATCGATATTGATCGATCGAAAGGATGAAGGAGGAAGGTAGAAGCGCGACGTTTCCTCCTTTTCTTCTCTCTTTTTCCTGCCTTTTTCGCGAGATTTCGTTTCGGCGATATCGAGGAAAAATCTATAATGAGATTTACGGCGTGAATCACGACAGCACCGCGAGACAGAAGACGGATTTGTTCCGGATGTTTCTATGTAAATTAATTTTGAAGTCCCAAGGCTGGGTAATTTCTACGATATCATGAAAATTTGACGATATTAAAGTCGCTTAACTAATCGATTCGATCGGTTAGGTCGTTCAATTTTGCATCGTTTTACTGTTTGTTACAGTTGTTATTAATTTCTCAGTTGGGGGGGATCAACGCGCGATAGTTCGTCAAATAAATCTTCCTTCGATTGCTCACAAACTGCAGTTTAACGCGTCTTTGCATTTAATCTTCTCTTTCTTCGTAGAATCGTTACGTATAAAATATATGTCGCTTTGTAATTATGAAAAACGCTTTTCCAGTTGGCTTTGAAACTAGGCCTCCGCTGTCATTATTTTAACGAATGAGAAACATCGTGAATAAGAAACTGTCGGGTTATTAACGACAAAGGCCTTGTAATTGTGCGAAGAAGAAGAAGAATGAGGAAGAACCGAGGGTAGAGATGGTCGAGAAAACTTTTAAAAAAATGATGAACCCTTCCGATCTCGAAATTACAATCTGGTCGTTACGACGGTATTAGGCGGGCGAGGAATGGCTGGGCATTTTGAAATTCTGCGAATTAAGGAACGGTCGGAAGGCATTATTCGGTACAATAAAATTCTCTTTATGACGACAAACGTGCTTCTCATTTAATTACTCAGCGATGTTCTAAACTTTAGCTAAATAAGTTTTAATTGGTCTACGTTAAATGCATTCGCTAAAGACGACGAAAGCTTGAAACGCAGCGAAATGAAATGATTGTTTCGAAAAATGTGACAACGTTCGCATATATCGAATAGGATCTTACGAATAAGAAGTCGTAAATTTCAGGCTTTAACCGATTTTGTTGCACAAACGAGCGGTGAGTGCCGCGTGAAATAACTTTTATTTTTACGACTGTCAACGGTGTCATTAAATTGCGCGTTGGAAATAGAATTCGCATCAACGATGAGAAAGCGATCGTTCAAACTTTTGAAGAAATTTGTCTCGTGTGTGCAGCGTATGGATTAAATACGCGACGCAGCAACAATGCTGGAATAGAAGTCGAGGACTATGCGAATTTCGTTCGTACAGTCAAGTAACGAACGAAACGAACGTGCAAATAAGTAACATCGTTAGAAATTTTAGTACAGTACGAGGAAAAGCGGGCGCCGTTGTTCCCGCCTGAAGGAACCGTTTCTGCCTCGTAATCGCGAAATAATAAATCACTATTGCGGCCACGATTACGTCGTGAGCTCGTAACTGTATTTCCGTCGGTTGCTTTTAACCGCTTATACGTACTCCTATTGCCTCCGAACGCGCCTTCGTGCACATATGCGCTCGAACAAAGTACCGCTTTCGTTCGGACGATCATAGCATTTTTCAAGCTGCACGCGCCATGGAAAGTATTAAAATTCAGCTCCACTTGTATCGGGACGACGTTTATTCATACTCTTTTTTTTCTTTCACTCGAATCTTACCATCGTGAATCTCGAAAGAAGTTGGAGAAGAAATCGAGGGTATTCTTATCACGAACGAACGAAACACGCTACTGGCGTTCTAGTTATTCGTATTATAATTTTGATAGATCCCACGTGTAAAGTAGATTTCAGCATTTTATGTGTATTTTATTGTTTACGCGTAACGCGTGACGAAATTTCTTGCTCATTTTACGCGAGAACATTGACCATGCGTGCTCGAGTAAACATGAGTGACCAGTTTATACCGAGTGTCCTATTTATAGAGCGCTGTGCATCCTTACCGTGTTGCAAAACTTTAGTAATCGCGTATACGTTCGTTAATCGCTTCTATAATTACAAGAGTGCAAAGTCATCAACGCTTCTCTAGTGTCGACGTATATTTGACGCGTGAAAAACGAGTAGCGTGTTTCTCGAAAAGGAAAAATCTAATGCCCGTGCACCTTTTAACAACATACGAAAAGAAGCCTAATGCTTACAGTGCTTTAACGCGGAAGAAAGATAAAAGCGCGTGAAGTTATTATTTCATCGTTATTCGTGATGCCTATTTCTTTATTTATTTTTGACTTTTTTGCGCGGTAAGGCTATGAAAAATATTCAAAACAAGGTCGACTGGTATAAAGGCGTCGATTAATGCGTTTTTCCTTTAATATTTGATTTTACGATATCGCGAAATACTTATTTGACGTACGATGCTATTTCGTAGTCCATCGGACGCGAAAGCGTATTCTAGGATCGAGTCGTTTTTCGTCCCGATCCCGTAATACTGATTGGTATTGGGTAGTCGAAAAAGTATCGACCTCGACAATTTTTTTGCCCAGAAACCACGAAAGTTCTACAGTACCGGGATTGTGGTGTTGCCAGAAAAATGCCGGAAGATCATCGAGTCAAGTGGTGCATAATTATTGTAATCCTTCAACACGGGGCTGAACTTCACATGCAGTCGAGCCACGTAGGTACTACATCTACTAGAACTACTGAAAGTTTCTTACGATACTGACTGGGTCGGAACTTTGAGAACCAATCGAAAAAATGTCTCTCAAAAGTTATAAAATAAACAATTGGAAAAAGACGAGGCGGTCTTTCATGAATTTGTACCTATAATATATTTAACATTTAGTATTTTATATCAAAACGTGCATCTCGAATAAGTTAGTACCTTAGAGTAAACAGTATGAAAGAGCTTCTATGAATTAAAAAGATTGAAAAAATCCTGAAAAAGAAAATATTACATATACCTTTTGGTAATCATCATAGTGTTTCTGCAAAATATGATAGACCGGACATTATTTTAAAGACACAAAAAATTTCAAATTAATACAATGATTAGTTCAAAAATTATAAATTTTTTACTAGTTATCTATAAAATCGGTGATTCCATTAAATTTGTTCCGACCTACGAACCTTTGACCTTTGAACGACCTACATTGAAATCTTCTCCGCGCTCGAGGGGTTAATAAAGTTCTTTTAAAATAAATTATCTTAATTTTGATTTAAGAAGACTCAATACTTTTTCGACCACTGGATATATCGAAACGATATTTATTTTAGAATTATATTCTTCATTCATCGATGTTCTTCGTATTACCAACAAATTAAAACGCGAGGACGTGATTCGTCTTCCACCGCATTTGCCAGCTTAACTCGTCTCCTTGCAGTCGGTACTTACTACTGGCGGCACAACGCGGTCGTTTTCTACTCGATGCGCTTCGCGTGGACGAAAGCGCATCCACCGGAGCGCGTTCGTTCTTCCACCGCATCCTGGCATTTTCTCCTTGACCCGACTCTCGCACGCGACGTATCAGGGACGACCTATCCTCCTTCTCGCCCCACCAACCACCCACCTACGTATCTACTCACCGACCTATCCGTCTCTTCCTCTCGACGAAACCCTCTGGCCCCTTTTTATTGTTTCCGTGTACGCGTATATCACGCGGGCAACGTCACGCGACGCGACATTTTTATGACGCATCGATCGCTATGCTCGAACGTGCGCGACCAAACGTTCATCCACGCCAAGTGTCACCGCTCGTTTCGCCAGCCGAATAACGGTGAAAACTCGACGGAAACGTTGCGCGGTGTTTCGTGTAAAATTATTATCGAGGGGATGGACGAAAGGCGCGAAGAATTAATTTCTAGGATAGTCGGAAGCGCTTGAACCTTGGATCGCCAAAATCTACGTCGAGTTTCGATATATCGCGCTAACTTCACGGTTCGCGTTCGAAGCAAGCACGCGTTTTTCGATGCGTTTATCGTCGCGACGCTCATTGCCGAGTCGAGAATTTTATTCATTTCTTGAAACTATTTTACAGATTCGTATTAGAAGGATTCGCCGAATGGAAAATTTCTCGTCATTCTGCCGCCCAATGCGCCGACATAAAAAATTACAGTGTCGTATTAACTTTTAAACGGGGTCACCGTGACATGGAAATTTTCCTTTGTGATAGTTTTAATTAATCACGAGGTGTTTCCCCGTAATTAATCGCACGCAAACGTGCTCTAGAATCGGCCATATGCCAACTCACGCAGACGCGTCTTTCCATACATTTTTATCGAGCGGAGAAGTCCTGGATGAAGTTCGTAGTGTATTATTGGGTTGTCGGGAAAGTTCGTGCCGATTTTCGTTTTTTAAAAAAATTTATTTACTATTTTATTATTTATATCATATTTTTTATTATATATTTTATTATATAAATAAAACAAATAATTATATATATCATATAATTAATTTTTTTTCTTAAAAAAAAATAAATCTTTACAAAAAAAAGAAAAAATTGTTCTTCAAAATCCGCACGAACTTTCCGGACGACCCAATATTTAATATTGGTCCTCTTCAATGTACCGGCGGTTTCATTGTTTTCCCTTTGGTCGATCGATCGATCGATCGATGTCACGGATTCGAACCGATATTCCGGTTCGAATGCCACTTGGAAGAGCGAAACGATCAGTTTCGTAGGTGGCGGATCGCGTCCGCGAATCGTAAATAAATGCAGGTGGACCAACGCGTGCCCGGATATTTCGACCTCGGTTTGTCATGCATCGGCGTCAGTGGTACACTGACGAAGCGTACGTCCTATGAGATTTTAAAAATGCCCCTTGCTCGTGGTTCCCCGTACCACGACCATAGACGTACACTGACACATCTACACGCACACTACTTGCACGACGACTTCGAAGTACTCGTAAATGATTTGCTCTATGTGGAAATTCTTGAAGTCGAAGCTGCGAGTTCGAGGTAACATCAAGATCATCTCCGAAAACGAAGAATGTTTCAAAAAGTCGACAAAATCGAGGGTCTCGCTCGTATTCGTGATATTCGATGAAAGTTGCAGCGGCCTTTCGTGAAAAGAGATCCTGCGACTTGCATCGACAGAAGGATAAAAATGAAATTATTCTAGCAAGTTACGCGTTGTAAGTATCGTTAGAACGATATCTTTATCGTCGAATGCGAGAAAGAAAGGAGATCGAGACAAAATGGTACGAAACAATGTCACTTTATTCACTGAACGACCGATCGACAGGAGCCCGTAGATACAGGAAAAGATTTTAATCCAACATCACGTCTATATAACGTAGAAAGTCTCGATCCGATTAGATTTGAAGAAGAAGAAGAAGAAGAAAAAGAAGAGGAGTAAAAGAGAAACGACGACGTGCGTGAGAAATCAAATTCGTCTTATTTGATACAGCACGAGATGAACCGAAGAAGACAGGACTTCGCGGAATAATGCGATCTCTATATGAACGACAACGCGAAATCCTTTTTACTTTGGAGATACCAAAGCCATTCGTGAAAGTGGCACCGCCTTCTCCCTACCACCGAAATGCAAAAGCATATTTTCTTCATTAATTTTACAGACTGGCACGGAATATCTCTGGCGACCTGCCACAGAATATCCTTCTTGCCGTTTAATCCGCGAGACGACGCCGCTTAACGCTGAGTAAAATTATTATTTCAAGAGGCTGCACCTTACTGTTCCGTCGCGATAACGTCATACTCTCTTTCTCTTTCTCTCTGTTTCTCTTGCCCTGTCCTTCTTCCATCCTTCTTTCTTACTTCTCCTTCTCAGCGTTTCTTTTTCCCTTTTCCATCTTCCTTGCCGTATTCCCTTCTCCTTTTTTCTTTCTTTTTGCCCGCTCTTCTCTCGCTCCTTATTCCTATTCCTACATCTGTACGACTATCTATTTATCCATCTTTTTCCATCGAGTAACGCACGAACTTTCGCGAGTCCTATAAAAAAATTGAAGTACACCTTGGGAAGTTCGTGGAGTAGACAAGAGCGACGGAAGAGCCTCTAATGCTTCGTTCGTTGCGAGGAGAATCGCGAGATCCTTTCGAATTAACGACTTACGCTTGGAGATTGGATGAGAATGAAAAACTACATCGAGGGAAAAATGGAATTCGCGGTTATTCGAGATTGATACGAACACGTCAATCCGATCTTTCCCTCTTTTCTTCTTTCTTCAGCGACAGCGAGAGGGCAACGGCTGCAACGCGATCGAGACGTGGTTAGGGGAGGCAAAGAGAGAGAGAAGGTGGATCCACCGGCGCAGCTGTTTGGCTCGTGACAAAATTGGGTCGGGATAAATAATAGAAGGAACGGCGGATGCGGCGGATTATCTCGAGAGAGATTTCGCTCCTCGTACCCTTTTTCTTCCTTTTTTCCATCATCTTCTCTCTCCCTTACCCTCGACATCCTCCTTCTCCATAAGAAACTACTCCTTTTTCAGATTCTTTCCTCGTGAACTCGGTATAAAGACGGTTGGGAATTTTTAACATGACGCGACGTACGGCGACCGGCGATGCGAAGCTTCTACCTAACCTAGCCTAGCCTTGCGCTGATGGACGAGCCTCGAACGTTCCTTCCAATTTCTTATCGTTGAAGAGCTCCTTCGTGCGAGTCGCGTTTCTTCCTTGGAGTCCAGGCCACGTGGAATCGAAAGAAATGTTTGTGCACGGTATAACAATCGTTAGGTTGTCTTTCGATCTTTTGGTCCTTGAATTTTGGTGCATGGTTCAAGAGAAACGCGCGAAGGTGCTTCTATTCAGCTGGCGAGATTTGAATTAAGTTCTTGGAGATGATGGTCGCAGTCGAGCTTCAGAAAATCCTGAGAAAAGGATACGAAGATGCTCGTGACGCCGTCGTTTGAGTTGTTTGGTCCAAGCATCGCGTGCGAAGTCCCTACGTGGGGTTACGTCCACTCAGGCGTGTCCAAATTCGTCGAATATGAAGAATAGTCGGTAGGATGAATGGAAACGTCGCGACGCATCCGTTAGATCGAACATGTTTTAAATGTCGTAAGGATCAACGACGATCGACAAAATGATGCGTTCAATTGTGAAATTCGCGAGATATCCAACGTCTTACTCGATGATGTAATTTCCCATCTCCTCCATGATCCGTGGATAATCACCATCTTTGTTTCTAGTTCGATGAAATACAGAAATTTAACTGATATTTTAATCGTAAAATGAAACATTTTTTTTCGCTGGTCTAACGTTTATTCTTGTAGGAGGTAAAAGCTCGAGCTGCTCACACTCTGTCTCTTTCTCTCTCTCCCTCTATTTTTCGTTTTCGTAGCAAAGTATTTTATTGTATCGTATTGGAAATACAAAACCGTGTAAAAAGGAATCCGATTTTCATCGTAACAGGAAACGTTTAACGTCGGATAGAATTATGCGAAATTCTATTTCTTTTCCTCTTCCTCGAACAACTCGCCTTCTCCTCTTCTATCCGTTCTTACTATCATCGTAAGGAGATTATGTCTACTCGTTTCGCCTTTGCCGACAGAATTTCCCTCTATTTTCTGTAACCGTGTCGCCCTTGCTACTGGTCAAATTTTGTTTGGGCGACCTCGCACGTGCAAGGTGCTCACCTATTTTAAGTCATTTCTAACAGTCTCGACCTGGTTCGAGCTTGACAAAAAGCACCGACTTTTGGGAATTTTATTTAAACAGACTCTCGTACACTTATCAATCTAAAATCGTTTTTTTATTGACTTGTATCTGACAATTTTTTTTCTAAAAAAGATTACTTATTTTGTCCAAAGTAAGAGACCAGTTGAATTCATTAACAAAGAACGGAGAATTATACGACCATAAGTTGGTTAGAATTGGTAGAATTCACCTAATTATTCTAATTGAATTAAATTTATCGTATCACTTTCGTTTTTTATTTTGTAAAACGTGAAAAACGATCGTTGGAAATTCTTAGATGCCAGTAGACGTTCTTAGAGTTCGTCGTAAAAGTCTATTTCGTTCTGTTGTAAAATTTCTATTTTCAAAATCGTAATGTATGTATAACATTTCTATTTTTCCGCATTTACCAATTTACGACAACTCAAATTATTTTGACATATATCGCGATGAAAATGGATTCTTAGTCAATTAATCGATTCCATTATCAAATTTCTCGTTTCTTTCAATCGCGAGGGACGCCAAATACCGCATTATATTCACTATACACAGGCTTCGAATATTCTGGAAAGTTATTCACATCTTGAATACATGCTCTCGATATGACTTTTGAGGTCCAGGTGTTCTACTGAGGGCTTAAAGCGAACTTTCCACATTTAAACATATCTCGACTCGACGAATGAGCAGTAGTCGCTCGTTAGGTGATACTTCTGCAAACCTTGGATAACGAAGCTACCCTGTGAGTGACGTTGTTACTAAGTCAAATGTGAATTAAAAATACAAAAAACATTAAATTCCTTTTGCTTAGCGGCACAAATATTTTATCTTGTAAAAAGGCAGCATAAACGAAATAGTAAAGTTGAAGACGAATGCTTAAACCTTGTTTTTTTATACATGGAACGTATTTTGCATATCAATTTCGTAAAATAATATTTATAATTTCTTTGATTTTTCCAATCAGGGTTTCATTATATTATCGGCCATATGTTAATGAAAATATCGATTGCAAAAAGGTATGAAAAGACATACGTTCCAGACACGTAGATTAATTTATTCGAGTTAGAAAGTTTCATCATCCTTTCGTCCTTTAGTTAATAGTTTCTTTCTCTTCCTTAATTCGATACTTTATTTTTAACGTGTTGCAGGACCGAATGAAAGAACAAAACAGTGGTGTTTCAGGAGGAATTTTAAAGGGACCGATAGTCGCGTGTCATCGATTATGTCGCATTAGCCGTTACAATGCAAACATGGTTACGAACGGTGCTGAATATCATCGATTGGTAATAATTAACAATTGGAAATCCGACCTGAAAGGCATTATTGGAATCGAAATTCAGAACGTCGTGGATAATCCAGCCTCTGCAACGTACGAATCCTGATTCTACGATCGAGTGTCGGATTAATAGCGCTAGAGAAAGCGTTTCGACGGGACTAAACGACAATGGGATACGATTTACGAGTGCCGCCATTAAGAATGTAGATAAAAAGGAAACGAAACCATGAACGAATAACTAATTGTGAGGTGAAATGTGAGTTAGGCTGTTGGCCTATTATTCAGCCGCGGATACAATATATTACGAATGAGATGCGTCATCTTCGATCTATTCGTTTGAATTATTCATTGCGGAATTGCAATCGCATTGACTTACATCATAATAATAAAGAGAAGCATCGTACATTCGTTAACTGGAAAGAAATATTGACTCTCAATGGTTAAAGGGAGTAACTTTGCACGTGTTGCGTGCATTTATGTATTTACGATATTTTACGTATATTCAGGTAGAAGTTTTCGTACTCCCATAACGGCAGATGCTAAAACGATTCGATTAACACTTTAGACAGACTTTTAACACCGAAGAACGTCTTTCAACGCATTTGGGCTTGACGAATACCAAGAAACCTTTAAAAATGCATTATAAAAATGTAATTTTGTCGAAAATTTACAGAAGAAAATTACCAAGAAAAATTGTAATCGAAAGGCTTAAAGGATACTCCTACCAAACCAACGAAGGACAATCGCAATATCGATGAAAATATATCGAAAAGAAAATTTGTGAAATTACTGGTTCGTCGTTCAAGCAACAATTTTCGAATCATCCGATCACGAACGGCTCCTTGTCCCACTATCAACACTCTACTACGCAACAGCAACAGCGGCATTCAACAGCAACGAGGCAGGCATTCATCCTCGCGTGGCCCTGGGATACGGTGGCGACGTGTCACGCGCACTCAACCTCCTTTTCCATCTTGGTTTTCATCCGCGACGGAGGCATCGACCCTCTCGCGAGCAGCCGCGTGCCGCACTCCACACCGCCTCATCTCCGAGAGAGAGAGAGAGAGA
>JAITYT010000158.1:145485-173831 GCA_025433975.1 Liostenogaster flavolineata
TTCGGCGTTTCACGAGGCTCCTGAGACGAAACGACACCCAGGAGGCTGCCGCCCGCATCGTTTTGCGTGAAATATTAAGAACACGCCTAGTACAAATTTCACTCTTTCTTTTTCTTCTCTCTCTCTCTGGACCTATGCTTCTTTGTATCTCTGTCTTTGTCGGTACGTTTACCCTTCTGTCTGTCCGTTTCTCTCTCTCTTTCACTCGCTCTGCCTGTCTCAGTCGATACAAGAACCATGAATTACACGACGCAGGTGAGTACACCGACAAATAGCAACGTCTGCTTTTCTCCGTTGCGGTTATTTATTTTTTTACGAATTTCAACGTGTTTCAGTACGCTGGGCAGGAACAAATACGTCACGGAGAATTCGATTTAACGCGATATTACACGGATTGAATTTCGAAGATCGAATCGAACGCCGAGTTCATCGAAAGACAGAGACAACTTGTCTCCATCAAAATCGGCGAAGAATTGCCAGACGAAAATCTGTCCGTCGTAACGAATCGTTTTTATCACGCGTCGAGATTCACCGAGCTATTTCCCCAAACGCGCGATACCGCGGATCGAAAGCACTCATGGCTGCGCAAACCGTGATGCATTAGGTGGAAATTCGATGCGCGCGATGCAATAAATTCACGCGACACGCGGATGCAAAAATACATCGCGTCGCGAGACGTTCCGATTTTCTCGTCGGATTCGGTTAAAAAAATCGAAGGGAAGAAAAATGATTTTTCGAGGGATACGCGAAAATCATTGCACGTAACGAATTTAATATTGCATTTCGTTCATCGATTTCCAAATACCCGTAGCGACCCTCGATCGAAAGCGGCTGATCCAAAACTTTCTTAACCACTGCGATATTTCACGCTGTGATACTCGCAGCGATTAACCTAGGATATTCAATCGATTGATAAATCCTCGACGATGTAACGAAACTACCAAATAACGTGTTCAATGATATCGATTGCGATATTGCGCGAATTTAATACACAGCAAGCAAGAAACACCGATCGATAGAACGCGAACTAGTCTCGTACGGCGCCATCGTCTCATCGATTAAAATACGAGAACGTATCGAATACATCCCTACTTTTCTTTATTTTTAGCTTGGAACTTGATAAAAATTCCCACGAAATCGCTTCATAATTTTCCAAATTTCTTGAACATATTATTCCGTTGTTAATTTGGACAATCTTCACTTTATTCCAGCGTGTAAAAATATCGCTGTTATTCCTACCGAAATATTCGGACTTAGAAAAACACTATTATCAAGTGGCGGAAGCTCTATTCGTTGAAGAAACGAAGTAACGCCGTCTTGCGTGACTCGTAATACCGATGTGAAGGAGTTAACGCTGTAGCGGTAGCCGTCATCGTCGTCGTCATAATTATCACACGATCATCGTTATTATCATCGTTATCGTCGGAAATGGGGAACGACGTTCGCCCTGTAGGTCCGCTCTATGCGTTTACCAAATATTTCACTCACGACGATCAAAGATCAATTAATTTTAATGAAGCTGCGGAGCAAGCTGCAATCACGATTATTTCGAAAGGCAAACGGCACGAAAGTACTTACGGGAATTATTAAAATCGTGAACAAACGCGGGAACACTCAGTACATAATTATTTGCGATTTCATTTGGGAACGGTTAAAATTGACGCGGTGATGTTAATGGTTATAAAGAGATCGATTGTACGCGTGCTTGTTTACCATTTCGATATCGCGAAATTAAGCGAATGTGCCGACGTTCTATCGCGCGGAGAAATTTTATTTTTTTTACAAAGATCCTTTTCCGTCGTCGTTCTTGATCTCATTTCTGACACTCGTAGGTTTCATAGAATTTAGCAACGATCGAAAGAATTTTAAAGGATTCGGAAGATTTGTTCCTCTTCGTATTAACGCAAGGATACGCATTTCACGAATTTAAGAAAATCGTACGTCATCTTCCTGCCTAAAAGGATGCTCATAGTGTTCGAACGTCAAAGTTACTCGGTGAATATCTTTCTAGGACGATAAAATTATCGTTTGAAGTTGATAACAGGCCCGTAAGAACGCAAACGAAATTCCCACGACATTCAAGCTCGCACTAAAGAGGACAAGAGCGAGCGTCTCGAAGCTCGACGACATCCTCGACGCAATTCAGACCCCGACGCTGTATTTTCAGCGAAAAATAGCGAGCGGACGAAGAATAGTCGGAAATAGAATCGTGTTTTTTCTCAGTTCGTATGCGGCACGATTTACGAAAATTTGAAGAATAAGTTCGACAAACCTGTATCCGACAAACCAATGAAAAAAATCCGACAAACCATTGATCAGCGCGACAAGAACGAGCGCAGCGAAGAAGGATTAATAGCTTGATCGTAGCTGGGCGCGATGACTGTTCGTTGGCTCGTCGATTCGTAAGCAAACTTTTACAGGTAAAAAGTAACGTCGATAACTCACAGATCACCGTCAAGTACGCGTTCTCTCGAATTGGCTTGATGTGGAGGAACGGGCCGACTTGGCACTGGTACTCGCCGTCGTCGGTCAGCGTGGCATTCGTGATCTTCAGATTATAGACACCCGCGTCCTGGTCGCCGATTAGCTTCAATCTTGGGTGGCCTATTATGTCGCCGTCTGAAACGTTAAATCAATTCGAGTGTTATGGATTAATTTCCATTATTTCCATTCTGCTGTGAGTGGAAGCAAACAAATTTGATTTAGGCATTTTTGTTCATTTTTGATAATATCGAACACGACTAATTAATAAACGTTTCATTGGCATAGATAGAACGAAAACGTGTTTAGATTTACTTGTATAACGTAACGATTATAATCATCCGTAGCATGAAAATTTTCTTTGGTCAGATATGAAATCAATGAGCGAATTTCTGTTTCTCGTATAAACCTAGTATGCTTATGTAAAGCTTTCCCACTTGATCGGGTCTTCTTTCTATAAATACCACGCCTCGTCTGGATATCTGTTATTAGCACATTCTCGATCAAAAGAAACAACATGGTCGCTTAACAACAGTTCGAACCAACAAGCGACTGTGTTCGATTCTAAGTGGAACGATTGTCATCGTCATTGTCATCGTCGTTTTCAATCCGTTACAAGGAAGAGAAATGATTAGCGTCACTCGATAGAATCCTTCGCTTCGTTTTCTTTTGAATCGGCCGAGGAATCCTTTATTTTCATTCTTTCTCTTATTACGATTATTAAGGCAATTACAATATTGCGATTTTACAATTGTGAGAACGATTCTGGATTATTAATTGCGAGCACATACAAAAGAGAGAGAGAGAGAGAGAGACATAATTTACTAAACTCGGTTGTCGTCGATGTAGGAGAACGAACTTTGAAATTGAAACTGGGTCGATACGCGTTTTAATGTACGCAACGTCATCTTATTAACGATTAAAAATCTTTTTCTCGAAAGATTTTCTCGTATTCGCGTTAATAGTCGTTGCCTGTCAGATTAAAATATTTCTACTGGTTTCAGAGCCACGTAGTAACCGACGTTTAATTAATACGCATGTAATTGAAGCGACGTTTCGTTACTGACGATAGAGTTGATATTCGTCATCCTTCTCATTTTTATCATCGTCATCAACTGCACCCTTACTCCGATTTAAGAACGTCGAACGTCCTCCGCTCGTAAGGGTGGCAAATTTATTCCGTAGAAATTCGTGTCGAATCGGTAGGTGCTACACGACCGCATCTCTCTCTCGAGCAAACTTCGTCCCTACGCGATGGAATTTTTGTCTCATCCACGAACGGAGATTCGAATTTTCCAACGGTCGAGTTTAATTTATATCGTTGAATTTACTGCGTTCTGCCGCGAAGCGCGAATGTTTTCCCAACGAGGCGTGTGAAGATATTCCTACGTCGACGCTGGTGAATTTCGGACACTGAGAATTTCATTCGTAGAGTTCATGTTTGTTCTTCCGTAATTATAATTTAACGACTCACGTCGTTCAACGAGAATTTCCTTTACTCGTAACGAGAAATCGCTATCTCGATGATGATTTTCGCTTATTCGAAGGAATTCCAAATTCGTTGCAAACGATTTTGATATCGTAATTAAGAAGAAATAGATTACTCGTAAGCACGCCAATTGACGTAAGTTAAAAGTAAGAGACGAAAAGAAGTAAAAGAAGACAGGAGAACATTGCGGAATTAAAAAGAACGTCGTAATTCGAAGCCTTGGGTAAGAAACCTACTTCGTTAATTATTTGTTCAAATTTATACAGGCAAATAAGAAAAATTACTTTAGTAAATATTAACAAGATTCTACTAGACTCGTCATAAACTTTTGCAAGATCATTAAGATATGAAAAGAAGCGAAGTGGAAATTTATTCTCGTTTGGAATCGAGAGATCAACAAATCGCCTCGTAATATCAGTCATGACGTACAGACACGTTCCATAAACGTTCTACGACATACATCACGCAAAGATACGCGAGTAAGAGACAAGAGAAATTTACGCGATACTTACTCGGTCGTATGACGAAGGCGAATCCATCCTTGACCCACTGCACTTTGCCCACTTTGTTGCCGACTTCGCACTGTATCGTCACTTCACCACCCTCGTGCACCGAACTGTTCCTCGGCTTGTAACGAAAATACTGTCCATTCTCGCCTGTAACAGAGAAAAAACGAAAGGCCGCTTTATTTAAAGGCCTTGTATTTTGGTTGGGCGTCCGTAGGAAAATCGAGAGAAAAATTATACGTTTCGCGATAACACGAGGAGAGAAACACGAGCGCGTAAAGTCGGACGATGTTTTCTCATTCAAGCTTTTCTACCTCCGGAGGGAGAATGAAAACCGTGTCGTCATGTTACAACGTAAGAAAGAAAAAGATTTTAGCGCATATTACGTCGAAGTTGCAGCGATACGATCGTGAATTGCGCGGTAAAGCGTTCAGAACGAAACGATAAACGCTAGCAGCGTGCAAATTCTTGAAATTATTTCAAGCTTCTCTCTTTTCAACGTTCAAACGGCACTCTATTTTCTGGAGACCCTTTTGATCTCTCAACCAGGCATCGCGACTACACTCGTCGTTTCAGAATAGAAATTCTACGCTTTAATGAAGAAATCTAAGTTCGATGAATCGATTTTTCATCATTTTCTTCCGACTTATTTTCTATAATCGTCTCATTACGAAAGAAAGTCGCGACAATCTGCTTAAGTGAACAGGATGTGGTATGCTGAACTTTGGAAACCACCGAACTATAGACGTTGAGGTCTCAAAGTATACGAAACGCCCAAGTACCGAGTAAATTGCGTGCAAGCCGCAGGTACACGCGTTCAAAAACTGTAAGGAGAATGTTCGAGTAAAAACTCGTAAGACACGTGCGTTTTCATGACTTCGACTCGATCGTACGGAACATTTGCCTTTAACTTTCAACTTTCGCATTTCCTGGAATTCTCCAGTTGATAAATGTAAGCGGAATGCTTCCTTCGTGCTTCGAAGGTTCTTATCCGCACTACGGCACTAGTATCTTTCATGGAACACGTGTTGTTGCTTCTTCGTGCGAACGATCTTTCAAATAGTTCATCGCGGGTTACGGTTATCTCGATATTAATCGTTTAAGCAACTTTCTAGGGTGTAATTAGCTAAGGAGAGCACACCACGAACTCGGGCATTTATTGTCCCAAGAGAACGCAAAAAGCATGGGCGCACTGCGATTCAAATACAATATAATGGCTAATTGAATTCGATACCCCAAGCACACGTTCTCCTCTCGAACGGTTGAATTTACTTCGGAAAATCGCGTCGATACCATCCTGTTTCGCAATCGGAAAACCTTTCCTACTTTTACCGGACTGACTAGACGCAGACTCACGTGAACTTTTTTCGCGCGAGTTCGCGAATTCACTTAGCAACCGATCGGATTTCTCGGTTGGACGCGAAGTTTGCTAAGCGTGTCATTGATAAAATCACCCTTCTTGCAGTTATTTCTGAAATTTTGGTAAAAGTAACTTCGAGAATTGACCGATTACACAAGGTGTCTCGACTATCTCTAAAGTTCGCAATAATTTTGTTGATTGTGCAGATACGAAAAAATATTGGATTGTCCGGAAAGTTCGTGCCGATTTTGAAGAAAAATTTCTTTTTCTTTTGAAGATTTATTTTTGTTTAAGGAAAAATATTAATTATATAATATATATATATATAATTATTTATTTTATATATACGTAATAAAATATATAATAAAGAGTATAATATAAATAATAAATAAATTTAAAAAAAACGAAAATCGGCACGATCTTTGCGGACAACCTAATACTTCGGGAGAATATTATGTTATTTCAGGGGACGGATTAGTCTGAATGGGTTAAGGTAATTCGTCCAATCGACGTCAGCATTTTAATACAAGTTCGCGATCGAATGTACTTCGCGTCGTCTTTTTAAAATCGTCGTTACAAGAGCGAGAAACGCTTCGAGTCGAATTACGCGCGCGCAGTTTAACAGCTATCTACTTGCGTACGAGAACGTACGAAATGCGCTTCGTCGTCGTTGTGAAATCCACAGACATTATGCAAATACGATATCAGAGTTTTCACCGAGGAAGGCGCTGTGCGTCTCTTATCGCGTTTTATCGGTGAGAACCGACAGGGCTTCTCGTTACATATGTAATTTAGGAAAACGTTACGATCGTCGTGGCTCGTAGCTGCGAGTAGCATCGTACCTTCCATCGCGTTTGGTACAACTTCGTGTAATTGGAATTTACAATTCATCGGCGTTTGCACATCGAATATGTCGATTTTAAAACGCACGAAAGTTTCTCTTCTTTTTCTAACCTCTTACTAACTTTTTTCGTAACTTCTATCGCGATTAAACTTCGATCAAAACTTGAAAATTCTGCAAGCACCATCGAAGAATTTCGTCGCAGTCGCAAAGGTCGATTCGAATTCGGCTTCTCCGTCTTTCTCGAGGAAACTCGTCGGTGCGAAAGGATATGACGCATTTCGCGCCGGCAGATCAACTGACAATGAGTCGCGACGTTATTTGCATAGCTATTATGCTCCGTTCCCATTGTAACGGCAACAAAGCCGTCGTTTGTCACTTATTTTCGTCTCGATTCCGTCGATATAATCGAGGTGGAGTCGGAGGTGGAGCCGAAGGCGTCGTCGTTAATGTAACAAAAATTTACGAGCGAGCGGCACTCGACGAATGCCGTACAAACGATATCGAGACAACGAAGTACAATCCGTCTCCTCTCGCGGTTTTGTATTTCGTTTTCATATCGGCACTCCGACAGCGAAGTGTCGTCCTTTCGTACGTCAAAAGTTGAAATATTTCTCGTCGTGGTTACGTAATTTTGACACGTATTTTACATGATTTATCGTACGATAGCGCGACTTTGAATTTCACGATTCGACGATCGATTCGATCGTTCTGTTAAAATCACTCGAATAAAGCTCTTTAAACGCATCTAACGCTTCTTCCTTAGTTCCAAATGCACATAATTTTCACGTACCATTCCACTTTCATAGGTGTCGCATTCGGTTTTGGCGAGAATCGTAAGAATATCGAAAAGGTTCAAAAGAAAGAAGTTCCATCGAATTTCTTTTCTATTTTTCTGTTAACTTTAAATTCGCTTGATTTCGGCATTCATCATCCATTCGCACAGCATTCGTTTTTCGGGAGGACGGATCTTATGGTCACAAGAATATCGAAGGAGGACGAAACTACTCGAATGCAACTAGGACTCTGGTCGAACTCTGGTTTTTTGTGCACGATCGACAACTTCCGGGGTCTTAGGGCGCGTAACGCGCAAAGAGTAAATTCAGCAGGTCGGAGTAAATATAAATACTCTTGGCTAGCGCTCCATTAGAGTGGCTCTAATCGGTAATGCGCAGAGCGGGAGCTCGTCTGGAACTTTTCAGGGAACGTTCCCGGAGTAACAAGCTCCGCGGCCAACTTCGAAGCGAAACTATCGTCATACAAACGGCACTACTGCTGATAGACGGTTTCGTGGAGCTCGGAACTATGCCTCTCGTTTTGGGATTCCATATTGTCATCGATTTTTCTTCCTTCGTCTCGGAGCGTCTTTGTGTCGCTTTTCCGAGCCGTTTTCCAGATTGAGGCGTTGTACGCGTGAGAAGTCACGCGTTTCATCCAGACGGAAATTCGACGAACGCTCGCCGTTTGTTCGTCGTTACGTGACTAACTAGCCGAGTTTCGTTCTTACCACGTTGTGAGAGGGATTAACGAACGCGCAACTTCGAATCTCGCCTCGCTTGGGCCTGCAAATTAATCGCGAAACGGAGACAATCGATGCGCGCTTTGCTGTCCTCGTGAGAGCAGCCGTGTATATCGGTGTAACGGCAAGATTAATGACGTCTACAGACAACCCGCAAGCTCTTTAGCCAGTGTAAACCGAATTGGAAAGTAGACCCATCTGTAACGCGAAGAGGCAGTGAGAGAATAATTGAGGTATTCGCTCGGCAATAAGATCGCGAAGTCAATAACTACTTGATTTTTTGACTTCTTCAGCCGATAATTAACCAACTCTCGAGTAATCCAATGTAAACCTTTATTAGTGGGTAGTTGGTAGTAAAGATGACAACAAAATTGGAATTAGCGATAGGATTGTCTTTGCAGATGTTTATCACGTTCTAAATTTCAAGTAGTTTTCTAAACAAGATGATTAATGGCGCGAGTATTTAGAAGTATAAAATAGAAGGTTGCCTTTATTTCGATCGACTATAAGGATAGGATACTAAATTAAGCAAAAATTACGTGATATCTTATTTTTTTTTAAAAACAGACTGACACCACTTTCAAAATAAACGGTCTATATAATATTCTGACTGTGGAATATTTTACTGGCCTAGAAGTGGCCTAGTATAGGTTTACATCGCGCATACTTACGAGTATAAGACTGAAGAAAGTGTCTACCTCGATCGATCAATAACAGTTTGGACACAACTCACGATCGAAATACGTCTGGCTCGGATTACGTGCAATGACGTATCGTCAAAGGACTTTCTATTTTTCTCATTCGACCTTCCAAATCGACCTTCCGACGAATTGTACGTCAAAATAATTCGATAATGTCTACCAAGGCAGAAACGTCTCTATCGAATGAGCGACGTACGATAGGCACTGTCATCCATCAATACGACGATGATGTCAGTTCGTCGATCAAACGAGGGCGATCCGGCCGAACGATCTGAAACCTTTAACGAATTTTCAAGTTCGAGCGTATCTCGTATTTTACGTATGGTTCGAACGTTTCTGTGGAGAGCTGTTCATAAAATCGAATCTCTCTTACGTCAACCCGCTTGGCGCGTTTGTCTTCAGCTTTGAAGCTGCTTCCATGTTTATCGTGGCTCGAAAGAAGCTAGAGAAAGAGAGAGAGAGAGAGAATGTGTTTAATCGCGTATCGAGCGAAACCATTACTCATTGCTTCGTGTAAAACTTTGCTCGGAGCGTCTAGACGACGGTAGCCGCGTTGTTACTCGCATCAATTTTCTACGAGCTCGCATCGGCTGGAAGGAAAGTCACGGCATTGCGTGTGGCGTAAAACCACGTTTTAATAACGCGAACACGACTCACCGGAGATTTATAATACAACGTTCTAGCGAAACCAGTTCGTTAGGCGATAAGTGCGTTGTACTAGTGTATACGGGCAAGTTTAAAGTAATCTTTATGGCTGATTAAAGAGAAATGGCGATCAAAATTGACAGTTTGGAATTGACATTTTGGAATTTTCTACGTCGTAGCACACGCGATGGACCTTTTTAAATCGTGGTAAATCGTGTGAATTAGATTATACTATAATCAAGAGTCAAAATTTTACGAGCAGAATTTGTCGCTATCAAAGCCAATATAATTTCGTTGATCTTCTCTTTTATTCTCATCACTTCCATCAGGTATTAAAAGGCGAAATTTTTGTGTAACACTACGATGCTGTAGAGCCATCCTTTTTTCGTGCAAAATCTTGATCGAATCCTAGTTTTGCTTCAGAATGATTAATAGAAACGCCAATTTGGAAAAAAACGAAGATTAAATTAGTATTCAAGTCTGTGTTGGAATCGGACGAAATCAATGCAGCATCTGATCGCGTAATCTTGATAACGCGTCAACGAAATTCTAGAGCGATCTATAGAGATCATTAATGCGTGTTTGCGTGCACGTAAGCAAACGCAAACTCCTGTTGAGTCGGTAGGGAAGATCGCCGAGGGGACGCAAACATCGAGAAACTCGCGATACGATAAACTCCGATCGCATCGGTAGGAAGGATCTGCATAATTTTAGTAGGTACGTATGCTCGTCTGTCGTCGTCAACGTTGTCGTCGTTTGTAGACCAGCGGCGCAGTAGACGCAGGCACGTGTCTGTTTACTCGCGCCTGGTTTACGCGTTTGTCCTTTACGTTTGTGCCGATCGAATCCCCACTTTTTTACGATTCTGGAAACGAATAACGGCTGGCATCCGATCGTTCCATCGAGCTTGAAGCAATACGACGACTGCGTTTTCATTTTTGCGTCCTGCACGATATCTCGAAAGAAATGTCGCAATTCTTTTCACAAGAAAATTCTGAAAAATATCTTGAACGCGTTAGGGGTTTCAGAAATTATTATGTAAAATAGTCTTTCCGTTGTTATAACCCTTTAATTAATCCGATTATAATATCGTTGCATTGATTCGATGAAATTTAATTTTTTCAGGATATATATAAAATACTTTTATCAGGGTCAAACTTATCCTTATGTAGGATTATAACTTTTCTCGAAATGCCTACGAAAAAAAATCGTAGGCATTCTTATAACTTAAACATCGCATTATTCTTATTAAACAAATTCTTATATAATAACTTAACGAAAAGATTTTCAAGTATACTTAACAGATATCCTGATAGTTTTTGAAGACCATTAACATGCTGATAAATACCGAGGGAAGTCAAACGACTTTGGACAACGTGATTCTAATAAATTCATTTAAACTGAAGCCGATTAATCCTATCCTTGCTTTTCTCCTTAGATCGTCTCTCAAATCAGACTTTTTTTTTTTCTTTTTGCGTTAGGAGGACATCGTACGACAGGAACTGGAAGTGGCAGGTGCCACGAAGAGTCCAATCTATGCTCTACGTACAGATATTCCTCCTTTCCTCTGAACAAAATTAATGAAAATGAATTTTTCTTGTGTATCAAATTCTCGATGAACAAAATAAATTCGACACGCGCGATTTCGTCTTTCACCAACCCGACAAAATTCTACGTAAAATCGCAGTTTCCTACTGGAAACGCAAATTCCTAACCGATGGTGGGACGAAGCCGGTCATCGAAGGTGCGAAACCATTTGTCCGAAACGCCCTTGCAGATGCGACGAAAATCGCGTTGGTATACGCGTTTCTTTGTCGGTTGGTAGACGAATGCTCCTAGGTATTGACACAGAATTGCCATTCTGTTGCGTTTGCCTGAGAGCTCGCGGCCACGCTCCCATATACATTTAGGAAGGATTGTTTGCGCATGCAGTTCCATCGAGCGTATAAGCGGTATCTCTAACTCGGTAGTGTACTTAAGGTTCGGGATACACAGAAGACGCGCTGCAAATTTGTTCAACATAGACAGTGTCGAAATCTCGAGAGTTCGCGCAAACGCCATCTTATATTTTCTCTGATACGACGATGAGATTCGCCACGTTCGGTAATCCTTACGCGAGTCTACTTTTCTTACCACCAAGTGGTGATACGCGAAAGCAGCCGCGTACTTTCACGAATCCTGCTCCAATTTAATATTTTTCTTGCTCAGTTTGATTCAGTGGTCGTTTTTGACGATTCTAATTACGATAAATCTGATTAATTGTCGGAAAGAACGATTTATTTTGCGGTAGATAATCGCACACGCGGGGACGATAGACGCTGTTCTCTCTCTCTCTCTCTCTCTCTCTCGATGGCGTTTGTAATATTCCTACGATTGTCTGTGAGAGTGAGGACGGACGGAGGTCGTAAAGATGAATTAAATGGACCAGAAGGAAGTCGAGAACGATGAATCTAATTAATCGTTAGAAATTACGAAGCTTTCGAAACGACAGACACCGTTCTTCCTTTCGATAGTTCTCGTAATTTTCGCACGCTGCAGATTGTTTTGCGCGAGGGAAGAATTAAACGAAGAACGGGAAGAAATATAGTACGAGAAATGTAATTAATCGTTACAAGTAACGAATTCGTCGAAAAGATGGGAGTCGTTCTCCCTTTCGATAGGTCTCGTAATTCATGCAGGACGGTCGACATGGAAGAGCACGCGATCATTCGATAGGTAACGCAGAAATGTAAATATTCGAGGAGTTACGAGGCGGTGGTGGTCGCCTACGATCGGTTAAATCCGTCCAATGTATTACGCGATTACCGACTTTGCGACTCTTTATCACGGAGCGTTCCTTCGCATCGACGCGGTGTTTTCTCGCTTAATAAATGCTCGAGCAAGGAGAAGAGAAATGACGAGGAGGAGGAAGAGGAGGGGGAAAAAGAGATCTCCACACATTTGGAAAAAAGTTCATCATAGTTGCGCCGAATTCACGAAGCAAACAGTCCTTTCCAATAGTTTGGATGCGGCTACTGTATTTGTATTTTGCTATCATTTTTATTGCACTTCCGAGAGCGCAATAAAAATTTCAATATAAATACACACGGCTATTCTTTGCCTATCGAGTCAATCGAACCGAATGAAAAAACATGATCGAATGGAACGTTTAACAATTTGTTATATTTTTGCTTTAATTGATATTTTTTTAGAACATTTTTTGCATCGACATATGTACGAGTAAAAAATACGTGATACGATTTTAGAAAATGCAATAAAGTTTGTAAACATTTTTCTTAGAGGCGCGTTTAGACACGATTTTCACGACTTATTGTTTCAAATATCGTCGGATCGCTTTTGCAATTCAGTCGAAAGATTTGTGTCGCAGTACTGCTTTGATCTTCCATCGTAACTACGTCATCAGCATTATCGCATCGATTGTACGTAAACTGCAGGAGCGACGATCGACAGTATCGTTTTATATTTCACGAGAATATTCCTTTTTACAACGTTAAATTTTTTCTGTGATGTTCGAGCCAAACTAATGTTTTTTCACGACATTTTGATAGTTTCCTCGCCAACACGTTTTTAACAAATGGGTGGCCGAAGGTAAAGGCAGAAGAAAAAGGAGAAGAATGAAAGAGGCCACCAAGTGCAACGCTTCCTCATTCGTTTTTGGCGCGAGATTATCGAATGTCGGCGGATTAAAGTCGGCACGTCACCGGTCTATTCTCTGTACCTTGGCTCGACACGGATTTCCCTCCTTTTTCCATCGTTAAAGCCTGTTTTTTCTTGGCGTTTCTGCCAAAAGAAAAATGCTCGCTGCCACGATTATCGTTCCTTTTGTAGTTGCTTCGATCGACTCGCACTTATCTTCGGTATTTTCTCGGTTTCGTAAAAACCCTATCATGGATTTATCACCTACGGATCATATATTCGTGTAAATCTACGTATTTTCATTGCATAATGTTCTCGATTCTCTAAAATTGTTTTCCACGACAAATTGCAATCTATTGAGCACACGCAGTAGCTTTGATCGAAATGCATTCTTTTAAATTAACAGTATGATAGAAATAATAAAAAATAGGCGATAATTATTATAGCTTTCAAATGTTTTTTTTCTCTTCAGAACTAATCAAAGGGTTATCGAAAGTATTCTTTCGATGGATTTACTCATCGACGAAGCGGTACGAGCCCCAAAGAAAGATCGTACGATTTTATAGCACGAAAAACGCTCGTCGCATGATAGTAATTAACATTCGTCGTTTGACCGAAAAGAGATGAAACATTTAAAAATCGCATAGGAAAGAACAAGAAAAAAGATGGCTGTTTCTTCAACAGAATTCCTTACATTCGATACATTCTGCGCGCATTTGCAAAACGGAGCATCGCTTAGTCGGAATTCCTCATTTATTTTGCAGAGATAGCAGTAAATGCCTCGATTCGTGATAATTACTCGAGCAATCGATTCATTTCGCATTATGAGCTAGAAAATGAAGTTAAAAGGAACCGCTTAATCTCGAAGAAAAACGCGCTCTATCTACCATAAAATCGAGTAAAACTTACTTTCAACGAGATTGACTTCAAAGTTGAAGATAAATTCTTTGAGAAAAGAGAGATTTTATCATGCAAATAATGCCGATCATATGCTGTTCTCTGGGTCGAAGAACTTCTGTGACAAATGTATACCACAATGTATAATAATATTTTTCTGATTTTCTGACACTAATCCTTCGTAAATGTATCGATCGATCTTTTTAATTAGCTCACTTTTAACAAATTATTTTTCGTATGCTCGTCTTTATGATCTCTCAAATGAACTAAAATCGTCTTTGGTAAGGAAAGGATTAAGCGCAGCTGGTTTCGTAACCGACAAAATTTAACACTTTGAACTTTACTGCATAATTTACTGCTTGCGATCGCCTTTGTCTCCCGTAGTCCGGCTTCCAATTGCTTATATCTACGATTTCTACACTTAGATATACGTCGTGAACGTGTGAGGCGTGCGCATACTTGCACGCCTTAACTTGGATATGTTGTTGTCGAAACTTGTCGAGATTTTCATCGACGAAAACTTCGTCTTAATTTGTCGTGTTTTATTGTTACTATTGAACAATTTCAGTAATATCTTCTATATTCCATAATAAAATGTGCTTTAAAAATGTGCGTGCTCGTGAAATCGAAGGATCTATAGAATAGTGCCACATTAATATTTTAGATGCTTGAAGCAGTAAAAACTTGGTATCATTTTAACATTGTCCTTTGTAGCTTTGTTCTTTGTTGTCGCTTGAACGTGTCTACGCGTAATCATTCGTCCTCATTCGTCGTAGTTGATATTTTCTTCCGTCCCACGTGAATTTCCAAGCGCGTCGTCCTTTCTCGCTTACGTACGCTTTGAAAATGGGAAACGTCGGGGGAAATCGTGCTAATGTGTCCCTTCGAACTTGGAGGATAATCGATGAAATGATTTTAGCGCGGATTGTCGTGCCAACGCGACGAATCGAGAATTTTTTTTTTCTTTGCGAAAGAGAGAGAAGCTCGAAGTGGGACGTTAGATCGATATCTATCCAATACTGTTTGACGTATTCGAAAAGTTTCTTCTGGGTAGATTAAACGAGAACCCGTGCAATTTTAGAGGCGTCTCGAACCTTCCCCTGTGCCAGGAGCTATACGAAAAGTTACATTAGCCCTCGTATCGGCGCCGATAATCCGACCTCAGGAAGAAGGTATGCGCCTACTTCGTTTCGTTCGAGTTTAATCGATACTTTAATTATGTTTCGACCGGAAAATATCGTTCGTTTTCTACGCACCATCGCTTAGTCGATCGGTGCATCGTGTTCACTACGTTATATTTTTCTCGAGTGAAAATATTCGATGGATATAGACGGAAAACCGTCTGCCAATCTTTAAGAGAGAATACACTTTGATTTATTTCGATTAATAAATAAAATTGAAGAAACGTCTTTGAGTTTTCAATTATTTTCTATTCGTTGTATCGAACGCGTAGCACCGCGAGGATTAAATTCATCGATGCTGTCAATATCGTACATCGATAATCAAACGATTTACCCTTTAAGATCTGCGTATATCGCGCGCAGAATTTTCACGACTTTCAGGTTAGATATTATAAGCGCAAACGTTCTTCGAAAATTTGAATTTGCACTGTATCTTACTAGGGAAGGAAAATGAAAAAGTGGAAACATCGAGGATGTAACGAATCGATGTTAGGATGAGGCTCGCCTCTATCGTAGATAATTACGTTTCGCGCTTTCACAAAGTCGCGAAGTCGTTCGTTTCCACGCGGTATACGAAAAAGTGCGGCCTTAGTTCGTTCGAACGTCGCCGAACGACGAAATTAAAAATTCTTGCCTCTTGAGCATCCTTCCTCGCCTCCTGCCCCTCGCTTCTTGGGTAAGATCTTTTGTTCCTCGGTAATGCCGCCTTTAAGATTCTTTCCGAGCGTTCTGCTGATTCACTCTGGCTTTATGCATTTTACAAGAGTGTCGTTTTTAGCGAGAGAGAAAGAGAGAAAGAGAGAGAGAGAGAGAGAGAGAGAGAGAGGGGGGGGGAGAGGATACCTACGGTTTTCCACGGTGTCCATGGTCTCGTCTCGTTTATCGTTCATCGACAAATTATACGTGTTATCACTTTCAACTGACGCGATGTCCCTGTCACTGACAATGGAAAATTTAGCGAACGTCTCAATCTCACCGATAATCACTTATACCGCGATTGAAAATGTCGTCGAACGTTCGATATTCGATTCATTCGAGATATCATTTCAAACGATTCCACACTGGTTCCACAGTGTTGTTCATGTAAGAAATTGTTCCTCAAAATGCTCAATCGATAAGAGAGGAAATGTTATCCAACTAACTTTTCTGATATTAATTTGAAGGAAACGTTGACATCAAGTACACAACGTGTTAATAGCGCCAATCACGATCTATCGTTAAATTTAGACACTGAAATTCTACGCTGTCACATATGCTGAAAAATCGAAAAAAAATTTTGTTGACTCCAATTTTAAGGAAATTTGGTTAGTGATCGTAGCTGATTATCTTTACTAGAAGAAATTACTGACGTCAAGAGATGGTGAAAAGTCGCGAACGAGTATCTCGTCTCGCTAGTAGTGTTGCTTGTTTTTTTTTGTATTTTTAGGAAGAAAATATTTGGTATACTTCTCCAACGCAAATTCGGAGAAAATTTGAGATTACACTGCATTATCCACGAGTCATAATTCTCTTAGATACTTGTTCCTCGCGATGTTATCAGCGACAACATCGTTGAAACGTTAATGTCAGTGATCGCAGTTAACTAGCTTTACTGCAATCGATCGCTGAGACTCAGCCAGGAGGGTGGGATAAGCGAATGAGATCGGAGTCAGGACGACGTGCACGTTGACTGCGGAGCGTGGCTTCATTACGCGAGTTGAAGGTTAGGAATCCTCGTTGAAGTACGTACGCGAGACGATCGACGCGAAGATTCGCGATAAAGCGGTGCTGTGTCGAAGGAAAGATAGCTAACCAGAATAAAGAAGCACTTTTAAAATCAAACGTTGAACGATTTTTCTTTGTAATTTAGGAACGATTATAATGCGAAAAAAAGTTCAACGACGCGCAAAGTATCTATTAGATTGGCAAGTAAGTAGAAATCACTTATTTAGAAATCCGCAATTACTTACTTGCCAACCCAATAGTAGCTAACCAGGACAAGTAGGCGTTTTTAAAATGAAACGTTGAACGATTTTTCTCTGTAATTTATGTATTATAGATCTCAGAACGAATGACGCGAAAATAGGCAAAACGACAAAAGTATCCAGGAAGGAGTCGGTGAGTCTAACTTGAACGGACTTTTGGCCGATTTGTAGCGCAGTGGGGGATTACGAACGGCAAGACCGAGGAAGTTTAACGTTCGCGAGGCACGGAAAAGCGAGACGAGATCGTACCTTCGCCTCTAATAGTCAGACCGTCGTGACTCTTCATTGCATCACCACTTTGAAACTGTCGACCCAACCCGAACTTCCTTAATCGATTTCGTGCTCGATTGGATACGCGTCGCGTTTTCTCACGAGTCATCGTGCACTGGTGCTCCATCCTTGATAAATAAATACTTACATGGAAGTGCGAACGCGTAGGGCTACGGCCTTGACTGAAACTATCGGGAATTGAGTGTACGGCGACGGATGATTTTTAGATCGAATCATAGTGAAATTTGTGTTCTACGGTGATTTTGCGATTTAATTGAAATTGTGCCGAATGTCGATATCAACGGAAATTTTGTTCCTTTATCGTAGTCAAATGGAGCGTTACGAAATACAGGACAATATTGCTTTTCCAACACACACAGTGTAAATCACTTTATCGATTTTTTCTGTGCTTTTATTTTAATTTAATTTTAATAATTAAAGCTCGTTCTGTGATTCATAATCTGTTATTTCTGTCGCATTTTCGACGTATACGCGCGAATACGAGGTACAAACGATTTATTCTCGATGACGAGACGAGACGTAGTCTCGCCAGGAGTTCGAAAAGAGCCAGGGTTAAAGAATCTCGCGTGTCCTGGCTAGCTGCCTCGCACGAATCCCTCCTGATCCTGGAAAAATCTTTTATCCGTCTCCGGTAAACGGATCTCAACGAGTTTTCCTTTCGGTGCTCGCGGAAAACGCAAGGTGGTATACGACGGATAATAGGGACGATCCACACTTATCTTCGTTCCCGTGCTCGTTACGATGTAATTGCATTTTAATGACCTACTCGTATTTATCTTTCACGGAGGCGATTCGTTTAATCGGACTCGAATTAAAGCGGCGAACTCGCGCTGTTTAATAATAGATCATCGACTCAGCCTGATCCGTAGTCAAAGATAAATGGTTGATTAATTGCGAATGGACGCAAGGAACCGAATGGTACTTACAGATATTACGGGCCTTTCGATCAAAAAAGGATCGAGAAATCGGGCGACGATAACGGTTTCGAAAAGAGCGGTTAACGAATATGTGGTATTCATTTCTTACACTCGTAAATATATTAAAAATAGTCGAAAACCGTATCCGTAAAATACATCTACCTTGAAAGTCCACGACAAGCGATCGATTTATCCGATAGTTTCTCATTCTTACGTCGTCCTTGGGGCGCGAGACGAGTCGGTTGCGGCGAATTGAAAAGTTATGTTAATTCGCGAAATTTCCTATACGTGGAATTTTCTTCAGGGAGTCAACATGTAAAAACGGCATCTAAAGGAAAGCGACGAACGGATAGAAAGGGAAAGAAAAGAAGGTGAGGTAGAAAAGATGGAGAAATCAGCGTCAGTGCGCGCGTATATGAAATTCTGAGGAACGAAAGAAGGAGAGAAAGACGGAGGTAAAAGAAGGAAAGGAGGCTGCTTGCTGCAGTAATTATTGTTACTCGAGCGGCAGCCATTATTTTGTGTATTTTCCATTGTCGTTGGCTGTTACGCCAATGGCAGTACGTTTTTCCGTCATAATAAATGCATTTCTCGTCGTTCTCCCGTGCTCTTGCTTCTTTCTTTCTACAACGTCGACTTTCTTCGTTCTTTGCCGGTCCTTTGTGTCTTGGTCCCTCTGTCTGTCCCCCTCTTTCTCTCTCTCTCTCTCTTTTTCTCTCTGTGGCCTTTTCTCCTCTTTTTCTCGTTTACTCTTATTCGTCCTCCCTCTTCGTCGATTACCTAGCCCCCTACCATCCCTTCGTCGTCGACCCTTTCCTTTTCCTGCATCGTCGTTCGTCTCCTCGCTCTTTCCTTCTTTTTCTTTTTCTTATCTCGAGCCTCTCCTTCTCTCTCACTTCCTCGCACCCATGCTCCAGTTCGAAAATGCAATTTCGAGCATTATGCCGACGTCTAATTCAATTCTCGACGTTCCTTCTCCTTTTGTGTCGTCGGTGCGGCCCGGCTTCTCCTTATTTCGAAAGAAAAGAAAGCGAGGGAGAGGCAGACAGAGAGCGAGAGTGAATGAACATCGAAGAACCGTAGTTCATCGTATCATCGCGCCAGAGCAAAATATCCCCATCCTCGTTCAACGTTCGAACTGGGTTCGATTCATTCCGTAGAACGCTGTGCATTCGGTTATTCAACGCATGAAAACAGATGGAGAGAAGAGAAGGAGAGAGAGATTCAGGCAAACGAAGAAAAAGAGAGAAAGACATTCCTTTCACGCGTTTTCTTCATAGTTGAAGCTATAGAAAGAGAGAGAGAGAGGCGTAGAAAGAGAGAAAGACGTTCGCTTTACGCGTTTCTTTCATAATTGGAAGCGTCGGCGTCTCCTCGGATTCCTTCGCGTTTAGCCGAGCCAAGTCCAATTCTGTCCAAGTTCACGGCCACAAATTCGTACGCGGAGAAATCCCATTGACGATTATTGGAAGTTATCGACTAATAACGAGGATACGATAAACGTCGAATACACCGTGGGGACGAAGGAAAACTCGCTCGTGAACTTCGTTCTTTCCGACGCAAAACTGAGAAGAGCTATCGAATCGAGCGACTAACATTCGTTCCACTCCAGTCCACGGAGTTTATACTTCGACCGTGGTGAGTACTTTTACGAGGAACTCAGCCTTCTCCTCTAAGAAATATCGGAAGGGATGAAGAAGAAACGTCGGATTAACGAGGGAACCTTTACCCTTGTTTTCTCCGCGCGCGCGCGCGCGCTTTAACGTAATTACGAATTATCATAATAGTTTGGTTGGGAGAGAAAACGAAGAAAAATAATAGGGCGTGGGAGGCAAGGACGGACGGACGGACAGATGGATGGAAGGATGAAAGAAGAACAGACACGGAGAAAAGAAGGTAAGATAAAAGCTCTTGCGTTCGTACATGAAACCATTCAACTCAGGATGCTTCACCCTCTTCTTCCTTTCTTCCGCTTCCCTCTATCCTCCCCATACTCTCGCTTACCATTTAATTACCACCATTTACATATACCGTTTCCTTCTTCCTTCATTGTCGCCTTTTTCGCGTAAGTAATGAAGTACAGCCTCGGTCGAAATTATTTCTCCTTCCCTTACATGTTCTAATGATCTTGGGGAATGTAACGAGCGACGTTTGAATTCGTGAATGCAAATGATTCTCGCCATGTTGGCTTCCCTTTTTTGCCTTTGCAAGACTGCGAAATAGTTATCCGAGAGAAATGCTTAAGAATTTTTTAAGAATGCCAAAGAAAAATAAAGTTAGCGATACAGATTTAATTCGTAATTATTCTGTATACTAAATTAATTCAATGTAATTTTTACGATATTGTCAAAAAAGGAACCATTAGATAGTGGTTGTTATTTCAACATTATATAGAATTCATTTCGTGTTAATTATGAAAGCGGTCTACGTTAAAATTTTAAATAATTGAGTTTATCAGTTATCACAAATCAGCCAACGACGACAATGATAACGATGGTAATACATTTTTTGAACGAAAAATTTATTCAAATATAATCCATTAAATATCTCGAAACAAGAAATATATGACTTAGACCATTTTCATATTTATGGGCACATATGACGAAGTGGGAAAACATAAATTTAATTTCTCTCTGCTCTTGAACAAACCTTTTTTTCATCGATTTTTTCCACAAGCACCACCTAACGATTAGAATCGAAAAACGTTCGCTCAATGTAGATTTTTTAATTCGTTTTCGCCTCTGCGTGTAATCGTGTTCAATCGTTCCCAGAGTATACAACGTAATATCAGATATTAAATAAGTTATATTCAATCCAGTGTGAATACAAAGCCCTTGAGGCGCCAAAAATGAAAACATCGAAACTCGAACTCGTTCGCGTTCGTTGCCGAATTCTTCTGAAACGATGCACCAGGGAAATGCAAATAGAATGACACTCAACGTGCGACGATGCGCGGAACATCGAGCTACGTTTCGTCGTTGTGAGCGAGCCGAGAAACGCGCCATCTTCCTTCATTGCGACTTTTCTCCTGGAAATAGCGTCCTTTCCATTTACTCTTCACAAACGATTTTTATCATCCGACGATCGAGTTAAATTTTATTAAAAATCTTCTTCTTCTCAAAGAGGTCAGATTCTTTCATCGTACTCGAGCGATTTTCCCGAGTTAATCGTTATTAATTTCGTGATCGATCGACGAATCTGAACGTAGAAACGTTCTTGGCTGTTGTCAATCTCGGCATGTCCATGATAGACGCAATGAAATCTGTTATATATTTTTATTTGTCCACTATTCTTTTTCGCGTAAAATCCGCTGCTCGCGAAGGAGTCGACGCTAGTCAGTACGGAATCAATCGACGGAATCTCCGAATGAAAATTCCGACATCAAAGCTATCGTGCGTGGGACGCGTGCTTTCAAATTGGATGCGAAGCTTCATACCGGACATCCTCGAAGCTCTTCGAACGAATTTTTTCATCGACAGTCTAAAACAATCTCTGTTCATATCTTTCTTCTCTCTCTCTCTTTCCATGATCACGGTTTGCTTCTTAAACTGTATCTTCGATCGTCTATATGTATGATTGGATTTGTGCACAATTATCCAGGGTTTTTTAAAATAAATAAAATTATACAATTAAAAATAGAATAATAAAATAAACAAATGAAAAAGTAAAATAAACGCCGGATAATTACGCCACAACTCAGTATTTTTCCGATCGTGCGCAAAGCGCGTTACGATTGGATGAGAAATTTCAAATTGGATATCCTTGAAGTTCATCGACAGTCCAAAAACAATTTCTCTTCTTCCTTCTTTCCTCTCTTTCTTTCTCTCTTTTCATGGCTACGGTTTACTTCTTGAACGTCGTTCGATCGTTCGTACGTAATATTTCCCTGAAAGTGACGCAGTTGTCCGTATTTCGAATCGGAAAAGGCATATTTCTTTTGCCATCAACGAGATTGACGTGTCTTCTTTTTATAGTAAGTCATGCATATGGCCATTGCTCCAAAAAAAGTGAATAATTTCCCGCGCGCGCGTGTGTGTGAGAGAGAGAACCGTAAGAAAATACTCTTCGTATGATTCATTTGCTCAACAGTAGTGCTGGAGACACATCAACACAGATTGGGAGACCTAAACAGTGCAGTGAAGCGTGGCTGACTCTCGGTCGTTCGTTTTCCTTCCTGTGCTCGAGAATTCGAGTCTTTACGTCCGTATGTCCGTCCGTACATTCGTCTCGAGAAACCTAGCAGAACGACTTGTCGGTATTTCCGAGGAAAATGCGCCGCGCCGCGCAAACTTTTTAAAGTCCTGCGCGAAAAAGGGGAAAACCTTTCGACGGAACGAGCGCGTTTCCTTCCTTTTCTCGTGGCGAGCGCGTCTACATCACGAAGTCTACAGCTTTGCCAGGCTTGCGGTGGACGTATGAAATTGGACCGGTCGTATGCTCCTTTTCTCCCAGACGTGGTACGAAACAGCCTAACCGGACGGTGCTCCGTCGTTTTGAGAAGAAGAATAAGTTTTCAAAGAAGGTTCGGGAAAGTGTACGCTTTCCTTGCTTCGATTATTTACTTTGGACTTATCGTTAGTCGACGCGAGGAAAAGAAATTATTTACTTGAATTTACGATACTCTTTGAAATACCCCAACAAGAATCCAATTGTTTTGCTGTCAAGTTGTTTTTATCGATTTCCCTTAGACATGCATCGATTTCAAGATGGGAACTCTGACATGTTGAACAGTGTCTTACTTTGATCGTTCACTTATTTCTTCGTCCGTTCGTTCGCTCACTCATTGATATCAAGTATAACAAAAATCGATCGATCTTCTTCCTGTAAATTCTTCGAACAGGTTTTGAGGTTTCCTGCTACTCATTTTTGTACTTCACTGATTTTTCCCGTGGCTACGACAAACCAAATCTAAACTCGAAGCGCGAAAGACGACTGATAGATTTGCTCGCAGCTTCGGTTGATCAAACCAGTCCTGGCACGACTTCTTCCTCGATTTTCGACATTACTTAAGATCAACCAACGAGCCTCGTCGAAAATATCCAACAGGCAGGATTAAACGTGCTGCGACTCGGTGCAGCTTTCCGGGAAACAAGTATTTTCCTCTCGAGTTAAAAAGTGCACATCGACGGAGTCGTTCTTCATCGAGACTCTTTCGGCCTCTCTACGATGCAGAAGCGTACCTTCGTCGAAATATCGCGTCATCGATCAGCATATGGAGGAGTATTTTGCACGATATCGTAAAATACGCCCACGTATCGCGCAAAGAAATTTCTACCATTTTCAACCTGCAACAACTCAGACGTCTGACGCCATTTTGCTCCATGCCCTCTCCGTTACCAGCATTTTCTCTCTCCTCCTCCTTCTTCTTCTTCTCCTCTTATTCGTCTTATTTGGAAGATTTATCGTATTATTGCGACTGGGCGCGTACGCACGCCCTTGACATCGAAAAGTCGTCATCTTGATGAAAATTACGCAACGAAACAACACTCGTCCTTGATGACGAGAAACCGACGCCTGCTACGTAATTAAGAGACGCGGCCCTTTGTCGCTTGACACCGCGAGGCGTTTTTAACAAAGTCTTCTCCTCTTCTTTTCCTTTCTTTCCTCTTCTCTCTTCTGCTCCTCATTTCTGCCCTTATCCTCTTTTCCGTACACGCGTCCGTCTTTCAACGAGAGAGACGCAAACGAAAACACGCTGCGACATCCGCGGATTCAATTATCACGTCGCTTTTGGCTTCAAGTGTTGGAGTTATTGCACGAAGACGACGACCATTCGTCTTTGCCTCCTTCTCCTCTTCACTCCTTTCTTTTCTGTCTTTACCTTCTTTCCATCCTTCCTTTCGTTTCGTTTCTTTCGTAGCTGCCGCTGATTCTTCTTCTTTTTATCACCATTTTCATTCTTCTCTCAGGCAACGACGCTTAATACAGACGATTTAATTTACCGACTTTCTCTCTCTCTCTCGTTCTCGCATTGCATTGGTCATTCCTCAGCCGCCTCTCGTCGTTCTCGTCCCAGTCGTTCGAGAGGAAAGGATCCAGATTCAAGACGAATACAATCGAAATTTAATCGAGGCGCGACACTCGCCTGCCCATCGACGAAACATCCGGAGCAGAAGCTTTTCACGCAGCAGAGAAATTATCCTGGAAATTATTCAGAATTGCCACTCGCGTTGCTTCTTATCGTCCGTTTTTGCCGGAACAATGCGGCGAGCCGCGAGAATTCTACTTAATACGTAATAAGCAAGCCGCGGTCGAAATTTCGACGCGATACGCGCACTCACGGTTTACGACGGAGGATCGCGGGGGGTGGATGTGGGGGTTGCTGGTGGAAGCGACGATCGCACCGACCAGAGCGTACCTCCGCTGATCCAACGCGCACGAAACCAACAGTCTACCGTTAATAAAGACGCTTTCGGAGCTTGGAACAGCGCTCTTCGCTCCAATACGACGCGCCTTGCCTCATTTTGCCTCGTCTCGAGGAAGTTCGAGCGTGGAACCGCGATCGTTTCCGTCAGCACGTCAAGGCGCGCTACGAAACGATGCGAAGCAAGCTGTCTTTTCTTCCTATTCGTTGTTTCGCCGTTCACAGGTGGATCTTTCGTTTCTTATCGAAACTAGGCGAAATTAACTTTCGACCTGGTGGCGGCACGAGCTCCTTCAATCGCGACGGAACGGTAGATTCCACGAAATTGAACAGGCGAGTCGATATATCTGTTAGGAAATGGAATTAAGGATCGGGCTGGCACGTGAAAGAATGTCTTTGCTCCTTTTACCGACGCACGGAGGTCGAGGATAATTTGGTCGAGGAGGATTTTGCGTGGTTAAGCGAATGACGTGTGGCGACCACCTTGATACAAATACGTGGCTACCGTTGTATCTAGCACCCAGTCGTGATAGACCGGGGGATAGCGCGTCTGCCTACGGATCGGAGGACCGAGGTTCGATTCCCGGCATGTGGATCCACAGAGACGGAGAAGGAGCGAAGACATATCCTACTAGTACGCGTCTCCGACATCAGAGGGACACACAGTCCTCCTTCTCTTTTCCATCAAGAAGGCATGATGTCACAGACGATTGGATTGTAACGAACAGATTTTTTCGACACCAGCATGTAAACATAGTTATTAATAGAAATCTGTGGGATATTCAAGGACGAGTCCCGAACGTATTTCCGTTGGACTCTCGTCGATTGTAGTTGTCGTCTCGAGTAGCGAGCATATTGTAGTGTCGTAAACTGTATTAACTGTGCTAAGAGAATAAACGACTTTAATCTGGTCGACAATTTTTTTTTATTATTATATGGAACAAGTTGCGCGATAATTTGCGCGACTATCGTCTTACCCCGCGATCAAACTAATGTTCACGGAGTTATTTGTGGGATGACCGAAGTCAACGGATCTACGGCTAAGTTGCCTGGCGATCCGGCGCACTTTTCGTCACATCCCTTTCGAACCTTTTCGAAACGGCCCGATAAAGTTCGAACGAAAGTATCGTCAAGGATAATCGTTGCTTGGCGATATTTAACATTATATCACTGGTCAGAATTTTACGTGACAGGAGAATCGTTCTAAAAGTTGATTTTTAGGTGGTGACTTGTCTCTAATTCGATAAAGTAATTCTTGATAGACGTCTGTACCACGATCGTAATGGATTGATAGAATCTAAAGATTAACTGAAGAATAACGTTGCGAGCGCGACATTCGCAAGATATCTCTAGGGATGGAAAGCAAAGATATTCCTCGAACGTACGAAAAAATTGAGAAGAACCGACTTGCGTTAGAGATGAAAGTAGAAAGAAGTTAGTCTCGTTTGAGGTGTGGCTCCAGTCGGAGAGAAGAAAACTCTGGGTTTAGGCAGAATGTCGTTCCGCTGTCCGTGGACGAACGAACAAAGAAAAATCTCCTTTTTTCCAAGTCTTTCCGCGGAAAGTAAGACGGAAATAAATGGTCCGTCAAGTCGCCTTATTTTATGGCCTTCCGTTCCTTTGTGTCGCGGATGCGGTCATTGATTTTTCCGTGGTCCAATTTCATTTTTGACGACTAATCGTTTCCGCGATTCGAATGACTAGTTCCTTCCAGAGTCTCGTGCGACTTTCGTGATAATCGATTCAAGCATGTCGCACGTTTGCTCCGTACGATGCCTCGATCACAATTACAAAATATAGAAAACATTTTTTCTTTAGGAGACATTTTAATCAAGCTATCTTATCGCTTAACGATCCTAGGTAGATTCAGTTTTCCAACAACTTCACGGTAATTCCAAGTCAAGATTTTCCATTCGCGTGTACGACATTCAAATCGACTGGACTATTAAGGAACCGATCTAACAGCAATGCATAATCGCCTTTTTTGTGATTTTTGAAAATAACGTCGCTAAAGCACGAAAAAAACCACGGAATGAAGCAACATCGCTTTCGACATTGAATAACGCTTGATAACCAAAATTAGGAGGAACTCCGTAGCTAATCCAAACAACGTGACGTAACCTCGATCTATAATATTATAATAATCGCAGTTGGCGACCATGTCAGAAACTTGACGTATCAAAAATCACTCGTTAGCAATGTCAAGCTTATAAAATAAAATCTTTGAGTTGGCCTACTGGAGATACAACGCACTCGAAAAAGATACGTTGTCACTAGTTCTAATCAATTCCATATCATCGTGTTACATTAGACTAGTTCACACGTAATACAGTCGTCTGGGTTATAGCTCTGCTTCATCGCGATCCCGTTATTGATCTTGCGAAGGGTAATGTCTGTCGTCTGCGGTAAACAGCCCGTCTTTAGTCTCCCTCTCCTTGCTTCAGCTTTCGTACGACGAACTTTGAATAATGTTGCTAGGTGTACTGTGACACGGCTCGTTCAGCACGCACAGCATCATCGTCGTCGTCGTCGTCGTCGTCGTTGTAAACGATTCAAGGGGAAATCCGTAGTCGATCGTCGACTTCGTCGTTGGGATCTTTTCCTTTTCGGCAAAGTCACAAATTTAATCGTCACTCCCAGTGGTGACCGTCGCACTTACTCTCGCCTCCTTCTTCTATCTAGGAACATTTTCTGAATTTATAACGAGCGAGAGTCGGATGGCGGTGAATTTTCACACGGAAGCCGACAACGATTCGGACGACCATATTCCAAGGAACTTTGATTCATTGCAAAAAAGCCTTTGCACCAGGCAAGACTGAAATTTAATCATGAACGATGAAATACTTGGCGACTGGTTAACTGGTCGGTCAGTTCTGCTCTGTCGCTGTGTAACGCGTGAGATTTTCTTTTGATCGCAACCTGAAAAACGATCGACGCGTCCAAGTTGAGAGCGATAACGCCATCGACGCGATATCCAGACCGTGAAAACTTTAATCGTCGCGGTGACATTCGAGGGAGATGTTAGGAAATGTCAGTTTTACCACGAGTTTTGCGTAGTTGGGAGAGATTAACCTCTTAACCGGGGAACAAAATTTTGTGAAACTCGTTGCACACTAGGAACTGTGTGATAAAAGAAATATAAGAAAATATTTTCTTTTATATATATTTTTAACATATCGATTTTTTTTTATTGGAACAAATTTTACATTATTCAATGTGTAAGTCAAATATTTTCAATATTCAAAGAATTAAAGGAAATCGTTTGACGTTGATCGAAAATATCGACGTATCAATAATAAGTATGGAACAAACGCTCTCTCTTTTTCTCTCTCACTCTCTTTCTATCATTCCTTCTTTTCAATCTTTCGCATGTCATTAGTCACGAAATCCAAACTGCACAGACTTTAATTACAATGAGATTTGTGGAAAATTTCAGAGACTGTTTATAAAGCGTCTCGTTCAAACGAGAATTTGAAAGAGATCAAAGAAAATCGCTCGACTTTGATCGAAGCTATAGATGGATCGGTAGTAACGACGTCTCTCTCTCTCTCTCT
>JAITYT010000158.1:173975-193527 GCA_025433975.1 Liostenogaster flavolineata
CGATCCTCGCGTAGCGTCGAGAAATAACGTCGCTCGCAAAATGTTTATCCGCTGTAGCTGCTAAATGTTTGCGATCGCGCCGTCGAATTATCTCGTTATCAAGGTAACCGTTAAAGGTTCTTTACGATCGAGTATACGACTCGGTGATTCCCGTTTACGTAGCTGCAGCAGGTGTGCCACGTGTAGAGTTACCTTGACGTCGTTGCACGTGGCAAGATGCGCCCTTTAAAGAAAGCAATAGAAGAAGAAGAAGAAAATTGCGAGAATGGAGAATCTTCCGTATACGAAGCGGCGATTAAAACGTTACGAAGCCACTTTTGTGATAATATTATACGATAGGAGGAATTCGAAGTTGTCGAAGTGCTTTTTCGTAATTATGAAATTCGTGCTGTCACGCGGTACGATTAAAATACTCTTTAAGAGAAGAAAGAACGAGAGGAAAATAACAAGAATAGAATATCTTCCTTGTACAAAGCGTCTATTAAAACTTTACGAAGTTATTCTTGTGGCAATGCGATCCAAGGAATTCGAAGTCATATTATTTCCCATCAATAAGACAAGTTTAGTGCGCGTAATAAGACGAAACAGATCGATAAGGCAACGATGGCCTTTGTTCTATGAAAATGCACGGGCCAAGTTGTACCGTTAAAAGCAGACTCGTGCGTTCGCTCGACGCGAAAGAAACGAAAAGATCGTGACGACGCGGAAGCGCCGCACGCATCGAATTTCGTGCATCGATTCACCGCAGAATGGAGAAACTTTCGTCGCTCGTTTCCGAGTGAACGAGACGCGGACGTATGGGAAGAAGGTTACCTCGACCGAGCGCGACTTCGCTTCGCCTCTCTGAAATGCGGTTTGCGTTATGGCACTGGAGCCAGCGACCGGCTGGATTTCGTTCGCGGTTTTCCGTTCGGAACTCGCGGGCACGATCGACTCGTCGCGTTGGCGCCTAATCTACCGGCCGTGTCGTTTTTCCTTTTTATCCGTTGGCTTCGATACAACTTTTTCCTTCTGCGAAAACCACCTCGAATTTCATCTAACGAAAAGGAGAGGAACGACGAACGCGAGAATCTGGCCAAAGGTACGCAACGAGGATGAGACGAAATGAGAGCCGTGAACGGACTATTCTCGTCCTCGAGATCGTCCTTGTCGACATTTAATATGAAAATGAACGAATCTGATATTCGTGATCGTCCTACTCCGAAATTTGCGTCGACGCGTTTGTCACGAGGACGAAACGCGTTCTGTTGAATTTTGATTTAAACACAGAGGGGAATCGAGGAATAAAAGAGGTATTTTTGATGGAATTGGGGCTGTGCGAACGATCATCTGTGGTAATTTTCGTTATCGAGTACAATACGTACGTATAATAAAGATAAAATCGTAGCGAGGACAAGAAGAATTGTTTCAATATCCTATCAATTTTAGAATGACTGGCATCAGTGATATTCTTTCGAAGCACGCTTCCTTTCTTATTTTAAATAATTTAAAAATATATTGGAACGAAATATTTCGAAGGAGTCAAACGAACGCGTCTATCTCAACGTTTCGATGGCATTTCCATCGCCATTTTCTCGATAACTTGAAAATAATTGATTTAACTCAAACGTTACTCAGAAAAAGAGACGATAGAGGAGAACGATGATAATATCCAAGCAATTTCTTTTATTACTCGCCTCACTATCCATCCTTTTACGTTTTCCCTATCAATTACTAAATGGCTCGATTAACTACTGGTTTCTAAACAGTCGGCAGAAATACACGAGTTGGTCGTATCAAAAAATTCTTTGCAACAGGACATCGTAATCCCGCGAAACAATTCAAGTAAATTTTTCCGTTCATCCTTGAAATGGAATTTCATCTCGAATCGATTCGAATCTAGGATACCGTGCAAACTAGCCGCTCCTTTTATTTCGCATACAGACACGCGTATACGTATGAAATAAGTCGAACGCTTTTTCCTAAAATGCAAATCGGACAGTCGATCTATCGACTGGCGAATTTTTAAGGTCCGAGAAAAATTGGTAATTCCCTCAGTGACTGGAACGATGATGGCTAAGACGATCGAGTTCAGGTCGGTTGGTGGGTGGTTGTTACCATCTATCCGTCGATTTTCCTTTGCTCGAGACTCGTTTGGACGACGGTCACGTACATGCCGTTGGATTACTAATACATACGTCGTGCTAACGGAAAGGACGGAGCCACGCGAAACCATCGTAGCGGTTTGGAAAGGAAATTGCGCGAAAACCGTACTTCCATCGTCGTAACTCCGTCCCTCTCTCTCTCTCTCTCTGTCGTCTAGTCGTCGTCGACGACGACGACTACGAAGACGGCGTTTCTCCATCGCTTCTGCGCGTGCTTATACACTATCCACGTACCTGAGTTACCGAACAGTTACCACCGAGTACGAAATCGATATCGAATTAAAGTTAATCGTATTCTCGAGAGGAAGAGGAAGAGGGAGATGGTTTAACTTCAGGATGCAAAACTTTCATCCGTGCTTTCCATTTTCACGTGTTACGATAATTAGGGCATGCCATCTTGTATGTAAAGTTTTAACCCATTATCTACCACGATTCGAAAATGCAAAAAAAAATTGAATTAACTGTATAATGATTTTCGTATTAATCAACTTTGAATTTAAAAGTTGGAAATGTGTCCCAAAAATGGGACATTGACGGATAACGGATTAAAAAGTAATTTAGAAAGGTACGTCGTCTATTTTTAAAAGAGCGTTTTTCCACGCTTGTTCCATCACGATTTTCTTGATATTCGACACTCGTTGCTGTTATTGAACGTTAGTTCGGGAGCGTTGGACAACTTGCTTTTACATTCCGCATCTGGTTTCCAGTTGTAATAATAACAACGAGAGTAACATCATTATAGCGAATAATAATACGCATTGCTGTAACTATCCAGTAGAGCATTACGTAATTTCGTCAGTGTTATGCAAAATAATAACGCAAAGGTACTCCACTGGAAAATAATACAATCAACGAAGCGAATAATTGTCGAAGTGCTTAAACATAATTATCCTCAAAATTTCATTACGAAAATACCGAAGTACAACAGTCAAATCACTCAAATTTATTGGGTTAAATAAAGGATGTACGAAAAAAAATTTGCAATAAATGCAATCGAACATGATGGAGGAATCTTTCATTATAATATAATACTTCTAAAAACAGGATGTTTTCTAAAAAATCAGCATTCGAAACCGTGCAATTCGAGCGACTATCGACCGTTTAGCAAAATGAGAGGAAAATTTTCGATTAGAAGTGAAACCATAGATCGATTTAAAGTAAAATCGTAAAGCAATTAAGCGAGTAAATTCGTTCGTGACGATCCTTATCGTCTCCCGCTCGAAAATTCCCTTCGACGGAGAGCCAAATCAAAGCGATAAAATTACCAATCAATTCGGTGGTTCCCTGCGGTAATCAAATTATTAGGTTGTTCGGAAAGTAATTTCGCTTTTATAAAAATGAAAAAACGTTGTTTTTCATGCTTTTCTTTGTTTCTTTATGTTGTTTTTATGAAAAACTGTTGGGAAAAAATGAAATTGCTTTGCGAACAATCTAAAAATTTGATTATTATTGTTACTATTCTTACATTATTAGCGTAACACCGAAGCTTCGTTAAATTTTAACGAAAAGAACTGAACGCGAAGGACGTTCTCGTTGGGCTTCGAATTTCAACGGTGATCACAATTTGCATCGCTAAAACGCGATCGTGGCCCATAAGGAACTATCGATGACTATTCTCGCAAGTTTGAAACCCCAATGAAATCGATGGAGTCGAGGTGTCGTCAGGTAGACGGTGCGGAAGTGAAAAGAGATACTAGGAGAAGGACAGAGCGTAGCTCAGGGCACTCGGCGACGTAATACCTCGGTATATAGTAGCTTGGTTATAGTCGAGACTGCTGATAACGCAAACAAGAGGCTGGATATTGAGTTTGGCGAGAGAGCGCGTCACGATTTAATAGACGACGATGGACCTTCTTCTGCAAGGGCCGACCCAGTTTTTTAAAGAAGCCATCGTGTCTTCGAGCGTCAAGTGGGAGCGGCAGAGCGGCTGCCTTAACGATCGGAACGCTACTTGAAAATGATCCGGTCGAATTTCGTCGTCGACGTCGACTACGACGACGTGAAGAACGACGACACCTTATTGCCTTATTTATAGCCTCGTTTAGAGCGACAGAAAAGGACGATGTCGAGGCGCTCGGCAATACAAATCGTCTTAAACGTATACCCCTCCGTTCCGTTTAACAGTTCCTTACTTTAACGAGCCGAGATGAATTTTCCTCGCAGAGAAAGATACTATTCTTTGATGTTTTCGCGAGCGCCACGTTGATTTTGTGTCTATCCGTTGAAGCGCATCGCGATAAAGATATCGTGCTTCCAACGTGATAGGATGCGTTTCGGATAAATTTTTCGAACAATGTAAATTGTAGTGATAAAATTGAATTATATCGTATAACGTCGCTGTTCGAACGTTTGCTCTTTTGAAGAGTAATTCCAACGGTTCGAGGACCTCATTCATTTTTATTGCCGTAAGATTTAATTAACGCGTGCGATCGTTTTTGTCGATATCAGGTTAAAGGTGAACACTTGACTTGCGTTTTGTCTATACAATTTTTTAATACGACACGCTTCAGATGTGAGATATAGCAAATATAATTTGTACGTGCACAGCTTCTGCGTTATACGGAGCAACGTCGATTTGCTCTATGCAAATAGAACGATGGTATTTATTTTACATGAATAACGGTGACGCCGATGAAGAGCAGGAGGAGGAGGAGGAGGAGGAGGAGGAGGAAGACGAGAACGACAACAGCAATAGCGATTAATTCGAATCGTGCGCTTGAAAATTGTTCAGCCGTTAAAGACGGAACAAACAATAGTAATTGTAACAGCACGATGAAACTTGCTTTTAGCGTTATAGTACCTCGTAACTAAGCGGTAGTTGCATCGAGTTAACCAGTAAACTTTTGTAGAAGATCGACCGACTAGTCCACCGTCCGATTTGAGCTACGATCGCGAATCTAAAGATCAACCGACGCACGGTGGCCAATCTCAATGAAATTTCGATTAAAAATATTTGGATATTTTATTGAAAGTCTTGGAGAAAGTTACTCGGGTTAAAATAGCGCGTCGATCTCGATTGACTCGTAACGAATTATTATAAAAATTCAAAAAAATAACTAAAAGTGATTCTTTCAAAAGCGTTTTCCAAAGAATCAAACCGAATGATGATGAATTCACTTAACACATTTATCTTTCAATGGAACGATAATATTAAGACTTAACACAATATGATAAATTGCTATTGGGATATAATATACCGACGTATATCGTATCCATTGACGTTAGACGAAGCACGAAGCACTGACAATCGTGCTCAAACATTAGATATAGTACATTCAATCGATGTACGACACAAAAAATACTGCAACCTATCCTGCGATTATTGAATCTCTCTGGGTAAGAATCGATGCACTTCGCGAGAATTCTCCTTTAAAACGCGACTCGACGCATCTCGCTCGTCTGGTCTCGAGCTAATAAACGAGTCGCCAAACTGGTTCGACTTTACCCGACTGGGGCTTGACATCGTTGCGCGCCTGACTCTTACGTGGCGACGTGTGGCGCAGGAAGAGGAGCGGTAGACCTGCCAGAGTGAGCGAGAAAGAGTTACGTACGTGATCAGAAAGAGAAAGAGAGAAAGAGAATGTCCTTGGAGAAGGAGAAGAACGAACGAAGCCGGTGCAATTGTCCCGCTATTTTCTTCGTTCGGTCGGTGGTGCGCAATTTGTATGGCACCGTGGGCGATGCACGGCTCTCTTATATCGAGCCCATACAGTCGTCGTCAAAAGTACAACGGTCGACTTAAGGGCGCTATCGCGCGTTACGACAGTGTGACGTAAATGGCATCGTTAAGCCCTGGATGAGGAATAGGGGCTGAGCTTGACCACCGCTACCGCGCTTTCAAAGACGTTTGCGGCTATGATGGCGACTTTAATCGTCCTGGGCATGAGAAATGAGAACGATACGTAGGTCGGAACGTTGATAATAGGAAGATTTTTCGATTTTTGGTCCGGCCTTGAGATTGACAGGTGACCGTTTCATCATTCAGACTATGTAATTCATCTTTCAGGCTCTAACGATAAAAATGTTTGGTTTCGAGTCGTGACGAACGGGGTTAGGTTCTAAGGACAGTCGGTGTTTCTGACAGTTTAAGTGCCGAAGAATTTTGTAGGTGACAAGACACAATTTTTACGCGACAAGATGCACGATAGAGCTTGTCACCACTCGAACGAAAGGGGTTTTATTCTTTTGCCTTTAAGGATTTAGTAGACGTTTGATTTTCAGTTCGTAGAGTGAGAACAATTGCATTTTTGATCTTCTACTCGTGCCATATCGTACCATTCTTGAACGACAGGTGCGTTGGACGTCTTGATGTTACGTAAGATAGATTGGATTTAATTAGAGAATAACCTTGATGTTCGAACTTGAAATACTCTCTCTACACTAAGAAACTCAATGGGTAAATCTGGCACGCAGAGATGAAGTTGACACGAAAGAGCGTGAGCGAAATATCACGATGAAACGAACTTTTACTAAGGATTGTATGTACGTGTTTTCTTCCTTCTTTTTTTTTCTACTTCGTAGAAAAGCTCGTTGTCATTTCTCTCCATTGTGAGAAGCGATACAGCTTTTTGCCCTTGCTGTCGCTCTGTTTTCCTCCTGACGATGATTGCGAACCACGACGACGACGACGACGACGACGACGATGTCATACGGTGCCTCAGGTATGACCGTCAAGGTTACTCTATGGGGTACCTTCCGAAGTTGCATACCATCAAATTTTCAACATTTTCTTCTCAACATTACTTCATACGATCTACACACCTATTTCTTAACCTATCTTATTGCGACCTTATAACGAACCTAAAATGCGAATGAAAATTGATTAAAGTGATAACTGTTGACTAGAATATCGAAAATGTTGATCCAAAAGCTTTTCACTGTGGACAAGTCCGTGCATACGATTACAGTACCTAGAAAATACAAAGACCAAAATTGGCTATCGAATAAGAAAATAAATACGTATATATATATATATATATATACGTTAGAGTATTTCAAAAATTCAAGAGAAATTCTCAAATCGCGTCTCAAAATGACATTCGTAGTATCATCAGCACCTAACAATTACTTTAGAGCCAAGCCATTTAGAACTAAAATATTTAAAGAAATGTTATCGAAGTTGCCTCTTTTATGCAATTTCATAATAAGCAGAATATTTCTCACGTAAACAACGTGCAGCGCAACGTTCCGTGCAAGCGTTACAACATACACGTTACTACGTGTTTTTAATACGTAATTAAAGCGACGCGGCGTGGAGTCAGCATTCGAAACCGTCGTCCGCACAGCGTCATCGAAGAATTAAACCGTTAAAGAAGAACGAACGATAACGGGAAAAGAGCGAGGTAACGGTAACACGTTGGTAAAGCATCGTCGATAACGATGATGCTGCGCGTGGCTGACGATTCTCATTCTCGAGAGATTCTCGAGTGACTCTGGGAAGAAGTAACGAGCGCAGCATCTTTTTCTGCATTTCAGCGACAAACGTAAATGAACGATCGAATGCGAATACGCACTCGTTAGTCGTCGTTCGTACAAGTCGCGTGGAAATATCCTTCTCCGTTGGGAACTCGGAAGGAATTCGTCTCCGATCGTCGCGTGACGTTTCTATTTCGCTAAATGCGATAAGAAATTTCTAGAGGCGCAGGGATAGGTACAAGGGGAACTAAACGGGGCAAGAAAATTCTCCAGGGGTAGAAATAGCGGCGAGGGATTGACAAGGGGCCGCAGGGAAGCTGAGCTTAATAAGACAACTAGTGTAAGAGATCACGGAGTCCAAACGTGTCGGATTGTCGGATTAATGTAAAGCCAGCCTAGCGCCAAGGGGCAATAACAGGAGGCAACGTGTTGCTAAACTCCTCTTTCTTCCGTCGTATGCGCTTTTGCTAGTTGCCAAGTTTGTCTTGATGACGTCTGTCACCGATGCCCGTCTGGTAGATGCCAATTTTCACTTATTAGATCGCGTTTCGTTAGGCGTTCTTATGGTTTCGTCACTGAACGAAAGTCGCGATCGTTTGTATTTCCCGCAATTATTTCAGATGGCACCGATTCGTCTTTTAGAACTTCGGAATCGTACACATCCTCGACCTAATCGCTTGCTAACAATCTCTGTACGTAGATAAGAGAGGAATGATGCGTCCCGAGTACGAAATCGCTCCAAAGTAGTCCTCTTTCGTTAGTAGCAGCCTCGGAAGGTTAGAAGTAGAGTGCCGCAAATTGAACTAGAGGTTGAGACAGAGCTAGGTCCCACTCGAACCCGGCTGAAGGATTCACGGAAGATACGAAGCGGGAGCCACCGTACGAAGATGGTAGAAGAGACGACGATAGATGCCAGTTTCACGAGGACGGATTCGCTGTCCTCGGCGTTCTAATATTTCCCGCTGCAAACGTGATGCCGAGACCATGCTGACGTACGGTGCCAAAGATGAAGAGGGAGGGAGAGCGAAGGGGAGGGAAGTAGGAGAGAGAGAGAGAGAGAGAACACGAGACAAAGGAGGTTAGATAGAGGTAGATAGAAGTAGATAGAGGTAACGATAGTGTGTGAGAGAGAGAAGGATAGAGCTCCTAGATGAGGACAATGCGTTCGTCTCCCGGAAGCGTGTACGGAACGCTTCCACGGTAATTAGTGTATTCTCCGAGTGGCCGGAGTCATTAGACCCGCAGGCGGTGCTTCGGTCGAAAGCTTCACCTTCGACCTCACGTGCTTCCCTCCTCTCACTCCCCCTTTCTCTCTTTCTGTCACTCTCACTCTTTAGTCCGACGATCTTTCAGCTTCTCGTCTTCCGGCATTCTTCTTCTTCTTCTTCATCTTCTATCTCCGCTGTAACTTGTCGGTTTTTCCCCCTTCACTTTTGCACACGTATCCTCTCGTCTCCTATTTTCCTCACATCCTCTTCATTCAACCGTCCTTCTTGTTTCTACGTTCTCGTACGTACGTGTACCGTTTCTATCGTTCTTCGTTCCTCGTTTCCGTTCTTCGTTTCTCTTGTTGGGAGGCAAGTTGGAGCGCTGCTTCTTTTGCGCTTCGAGGAGCGGCCGTGCAAGTTAACGTAATAATATTCATCGTGCCAGGACGGCTGTTAAGCGAGTTTGCCCCTTCTGGCTGCCTCTGCCTTACTTACTTACGTACGTATGCACGTGGGTGTGCGAATACACGCGTACAGCTGCTGCCATTTCGACGTCCGCGGTTCCGAGCGGACCGAAGGGACCTCGACTCGACTCGAGCTTCTCCGCGTTGCTTTGCCTTGCTCTTTCTCTTATCGTCGCATGACAAAATTTGCTTCCTCGTTCACGGAGTCACGCGCTGTTTTTCCTTCAGTCGCGCGAAATGGTACGCCGTCTCGTGTCATATTTCTTTTTCCTTTCTCTTCCTTGCTAATTTCGTGGGCGTTAGGCATGAACATGTTTCTCGTACTGAATTTGTTCGTTCTATCGACTCGGTTGCTCGTCAATTTTCGGTCGTTCCTTACTATTGGGTTGTTCGGAAAGTTCGTGCCGATTTTAGTATTTTTTTTAAATTTATTTATTATTTTGTTATTTATGTTATATTTTTTATTATATATTTTATTATATTATATAATTAATTTTTTTTCTTCAAAACAATAAATCTTCAAAAAAAAAACGAAAAAGTTTTTCTTCAAAATCGGCACGAACTTTCCGGACAACTCAATACATAATTTGCTGGATTATTTCTATTCCATCGTCGTCCTAAATATTTTTAACAATGATTTCCTTATCGATTTTTCAATGACGACATTCGCAGAATAATTTGAAACCGACGAACGATCGACTTACGATCGATGCAAAATCGAATCGATTTTTCTTGAACTTATACCTTCTAATCCGTCCGCGGTACAGCTGAACGTGCAAAAAATACAGTTTATGAGAGAAATAACGCGTAACATGGAAAGAATGGATCACCGAAGTTCCCACGACGTAATTTCGAAGAAGAATCGCGGCGATCGTACCGAAAAAAGCTTCTGGTTGCGTACGAGTTCTGACGCGTTTAAATATGGATTCTAAAGGGTCGACGTGCGGTTACCGTTCTTATTTTTCCCTTCGTCTCGCCGGTTTAAATTGTAGGTCGTAACGTCGATTGCCTTTCGTTTCGTGACTTGAATTTTCCGTCGTATTGCGTTTCGCAATGCCGATGGCTCGCAATGTCGACGGACAGAACACGCACGCGCAGATGGAGGTGGTTTCGTGGAGGAACAAGAACGCTATCGAACATCGTTTATGCGCCTGCTTTAAGATTTCCTAATTAAGGGCCAATTACCTCGAACAGGCATGATCGATTAGATTGAAACGTTACATTTTTTTATCTTAATTATCGCGGTGCTTTTGCTTCTCGCGTTGACCATAAAGTTCATGTCGTATCAGTTAATACTGCAGCGAAGCACCGGACAGAAATGTGCGCATTACAATCCCATGATGATACCGACAGAATGGCGAATTTTTAATTATTTGAGCGTCAAATCTCAAATTCGTGAAATGAATTTCGAAGTTCGAACGGGTGTTGAGACTAGTGTGTAACGATTTAACCACGTAGCTACACGCAATTGCGTAATGTGTGAGCTTTCATCCATCGACATATACGTATGTTCCGCGTAGATAGCATCAGTGTTTCAATGGCGACGTATCGATGACTCAAGATACCAAAGATGTACTTCATTAGTAATTGGTGAGTCGTAAATTACTACCTTCGATCTTCCTTCATTGCATTCGGTTCGAAATCGAGATAAACGATCTTGCTAGATTCTAAGGGCATTCTCGAGGCTCTTTATGGTCGTTCGATCGTCTACCGATACGATGTTTCCTTGGTTGTCTCGATCGAGTTCGTATCTTTGTCATTGTCCTCGTTCGCTATCGTTCTCTTCCTTGTCGTCGTCGTCGTGTCGTTCGTAACTAACTAACTTCTTAACACCGTGGTACGATGTATCGGGGAACCGTCAGGTGCACGGATATCAGGTGGAGATGAGACAACCAGTTCGAAGTAACGACGTTTAAAGTCGTTCCACCGAGAAACCGCAACAATAATTTTCTTTTCTTTTTGTACGTTCGTTCGTTCGTTCCCGTGCAGTTTGGACGACGAATAAATTTTCACGCAAAGGGTGTACTTTCCTCGACATCGGTGTCAACCCTGTGGTTTCCCATAGAATCGTTTACCCCACTGATTCCTCTCACTTCTACCAGCCTTTTTCGACCGTCGTGAGTATTTTTTTTCTATTAACTTAGCAAAAAAGACGAAGCGATTTTTAATTTACTAAGTTTTCCTAAGTAATTACTAAGTGTAGGATCAATTTTCCACCTTGAGAAAATCTATAATATACGAGCTATATAAAATGTAAAATCGCTTCACGAACTGCAAAATTTAACACGCAAGGAAAGTCGTGAGGTCAGGAACTAAAATCGAGGTCCGCGTACAAGCGGTGGACAGTTCGAGGTTGACGTCAACGCTAGTAACAATCAAACGAGTCCAAACTTTTAGATATACCTTGGTAAGTTGTCGATTTTAAAATTAATATCTCACATACGATCGATCGAAGTGTACAAACCTATTGATTGCGAGTAGACCAACGTTAACTTGTGTCGTGACGATGACCCATAAACGAGATGTCAATCTTTCTTTGCAAACTGTTCTTCTTGCAAGAACAGCCATAAAAACGAAGCGGATGAAAACACATGTAACGAAAAGCACTAAGTAATCGTACGACGAGGTAAAACGTAAGATCGTGCCCTGCGGCACAATCGTGTCTGTGCGATGAAAAAGATCCCTAGAAAAAGGAGGATCAGATTGAGCAAAAATTGCAGTGACGCACGCAAATAAGCGAAAAGTCAATGGGATTCGAATCACGCGATGTGTTAGGTTTGGTCGCACGACGCGATGACAAAATGGCGGTTGGGTGACGCGGCTATTTCGCGCGCCAGTCGATGGTCAATTTTAACGGCGTTGCGCGTTCTACTTGCGCAATGCCTCGCCCTGCATCGGGTCACTCGACAGCTGGGTTATTCTCGACGAATTATCAGGAGTAGTGAACACTCAGTGTAGCTCGTGACGAACGAAATTGTAATTTCTTTCGATATTCCGCCGATTTCTTCTTCTGCTCTGTCTTCGCTTGATTCGCATTTATCGTTAAATTGCACTAAATTGTTATAGATCCGCAGAATTTCGACCCCTCTGATCTTGGACTAAAAGTAAAGGATTCATTAACAAACTTCAAGATTTTTTATGATTTTTCTTTTGCACCATTCGGAGACAAAATTTACGACAGAACTTCGTCGTTATATAGGAATTTACTACTTGCAGGTGGAATGAGCTGGTTATTTTCTTTTCTTTGTTTTAAAACGAATGATCAAGTCCTTCATTCTTTCGAATATTTCATCTTCTCTTCTTGAAGAGCTAACGTCAGCTCTCGTTCTCTTCGACCATTTTCTTTACGATAAATTTCTATTTCTATCCTCAAAAGCATAGGTGCTTTGAAAGTTCAATATATTTTTGGCGTGGTTTTGTTGAGTTACCAAGTAATCCATTTTGTTGGAAATGGTTTATCAAATCATTCTTAACACCCGTTGTGCTGAGTTTGAAGACTCCATAAGAAAATGAAAGAGAATACGGTCAAGTTATTATGAAGAATCTTGTTTTCTCCGTGAGACGTGATGTTCCAATTCGAAAAAATTGAGGAGTGTGAAATAGTGAAGGAAAAGGAACATGAAATTTTACACGGCTATTCGTTCGTCAAATAAAAAAATTTTGAGCAGAGGTAACAAAGTTATACGATATCGTAAAACTATTTATTTTCTTTGCGAATGCAAACGATTGCGTAAGCATACACGAACCAAAAAGAAAATGAAAGGAAATTTCTATTAACGCATCATTTTATAATCACTTCGTATATCGTGGTCATTTTATTCGAACTGTATTACAACCAAAAAAATCTCGTCTTCCAAACGAGATTTATTCATATTTTTCATTTGCCTTCATCGAATATTTGTTTTATTCGCGTCCTTCGTTACAGGAATCCACATATTCTTCAAACTTGCGCGCCTGTCATGCTGCGAACGATAACATCGCAGCAGTCGCCTAAATCGCCATAAAAGCGATTTACATCGTATTGCCATTGCATCATATTGACGTTAGATAACAAGGATGACAATTCGTAACTCTTCCCGCGAAGGTATTTTCTACGACAGGGTTCTCAACCTTTTTAGTTTCGTTTTGCTCTGTTCACAGAACCTCGACAGAGTTATTCGATGATAAAATGTCAATCGATATTTTCAAAAACGTTGACAGGAACGCGACATCGCAATATTTTTATCACGAACGATTAAACGGTTCTCCCACGTTAAACGTCGCAAGCATTTCGACTTTATTTACACGGGAAAGATACGTATAAATAATATCGCACGCTTTCCATTTTATGATTTATACCGTACTTTACGATTTTATTCGCGTTCCATTGTCAGTCCACCTTTTAGACGTATTATTTGCTCTATTTGTTAGAAAAAGGATCAGCTGCGACGTTTCGATTGCACTTTTCATATCCCTTAGCAATTTCTTTTCAGACAGAATCGATTTTTTTTAAATATCACGGAGTAGAAACATGCGGGTCGAGACACATTAAGAGATAAAAAGAATTAATTAAAGGAGGGAAAGAATAAGAGTTACTCGATAATTCCGCGAAGAATTATCGCGTCGAACTCGATTATTCATTAGTACTAACCGAGACGTATATTTTTCATTTTATTTCTCTTTTCCATAGAGAGTTTAGTGTTAATTCGTAATAAAACGTTCTCTAATTTCTTTCGCCACAAAAGACAATTGTTTCAATTATTCGGATTATTCGGGTACATTATCTTACAACTATCGTTATTATCTCGCGTTCGAATCGATTCAATGCTCTAATAAGAATATCGATACGATCGATCGAGACTTTCTGAATCGTCATTTGCTGCTTCGAATATCGTCCTTTATCGAAATCCAACGTCGATTCAATTCCACGAGGCATCGTTCAACGATATCGCTTAATCTATCGAAAAGCAAATTATGTCGGAGCAGTCGTCTCAGCTGCTCGTAACGCGTCCAATCCTGATACACGCTGGTCATCGACATCGTGGAAATTCGAGTCTCACGAGAAGAAACTCTCAAGAGGTTAAAACCGTGACAGCGCGCAGGATATGAGAGACAAATGGATTTTATTCGGCAAGATGAGTCCTTTTCTCTTGTCCGTGGCAGAGATAAAAGCGTATGGAAATTTGAAAAATGTTTACGTAGTAGGAGATTAGAAAAAATATTCTGCAGTCTCCTTACGTCTTACAAGCAACAGTCTATATATCATAGAGAAAAGAGAAACGTTAATGCTGAGAGCGTCGACACGAGCTTACGTTGAATTAGCGATTTCTTAACGTGGCTTCATTTCTCGATTGTCATTGGATTTTTTGAAGACATTTGATTAATCGTCATTTTTTGTTTACATATTCAGTTAATTTAATGTTTCGAAAGTGCTAATATTCCTTTTAAACGAATTAGGATAGAGGAAACAGAGGGAGAAAAGAGAGACAGAATGAGAAGAGAAAGGAACAGAGCGAACTCCGACCACACAGAATTCATATATTCATATTCAAGTTTCTCATTCGTTGCGTGACTCATCCATTCGTATTCATAATAACTTTAGAGTGCTGAATTTTACAAAGAATGACGTAAATATAGATAAACCGAACCAAAGAGCGCGATACACCTCGTTGCACAGTTGATGAACAAACGCTGACGGATTTTTACCTCTTAATATCGATTTGGATTTATTCATGATATTTACGATCGTTCATCCTGGCTTTCTTCTTGCGAATCGCTTCTCTTTTACTTCAAGACAAAATTTGATATTGCCCCTTTGATCCTTTATTCATGATTGTTGCATACATCGATAAAGCGTATGCTAAAATATCGCATGAAATGCTTCGTTAAATCGTTGAATTTCAGGACAGAAATAAACACAAAACTCTTTATACAAGTACTATTATTACAAGTATTATTTAAAACGCCAGAATATGTAATGAAATATTTTAATTAATACCATTAATAAGATCCATTTTGATGAGTCAAAAGAATCACAAATAATGAACCACTTGAATTACGAATGATTTTTATCATCTTTTAATTAAAGAAAAATAGAGAAAAACATTTTCATCGTTACACGCGGTCTCGTAGGCAACAGTTCTGGGAAAATCATGTTTCATCCTTTCGGAATCTGTCCAAAAGATTTCCCACGACGCACGAATGTATCTTCGTTACACTTTGTACGATCTTTACTGCGTAACTCGCGCGTGAACTTGTACAAATGTGAATAAACATTATTCAAATTAATTTAAAGGTGCATGTTGCAGACAGGACCACGAACTTGCTCCTAAGCGTAGGCGCGTTAGATCGAACATTAGTCGACTTAGAAAGAATTCTTGACAATTATCGAAAATTTCATTTGAAGTCACGATCGAAATCCGACGAAGGAAAGGCGAAGAAAGATGATTTTTATGGGATTTGTTTCTCCTTGAAAGCACACAGCGATAATCGTAAACGGAGTGGCGCTTGTTTGTTAGACGATCCGAGACGAGGCGCGAGAATCGCGCCTCAAGATCGCACGCGATAGGCGTCGTGGCCAGTGGGCAGCTAAGAGCCATGAAACTCGGCTTGTCCACGCTCGACGGCTTCACGCTCGCGATGCTCCGATCTCAAGCGAGTCGTGACGTCGACTTGCACGCAAATTCGAGTCTCCCCTTCCTAGTCTAGCAGTTCAATCGAGATAAATCAGGATTAATCGAACGTGGTCGAATTCCTTCTCTCGAAGTTAAAAGAGTTAGAGTAGACCTGAAAAAAAAGTTGAGGAAAGCGAATAGAGGATGACAGAGAGTCATGATTATGAAATCGGAGTCGCGTGTTACTAGGGTGAATTAAACGTCAACTTTTTTACTCGAGAATGTAGAATGAATTGAAAAGAGATGCGGAACGTATATAAAGCTACTAGAGTAGGAGAATAATCGATAGGTGCTTCGAGGAAGAAACCGGAAGTTTGAATATTAACCAGAGACGCGCGAGAATGTACGAATGACGAGAACCTGACACTTGAAAAGGGTCGTTGATGACAATGCGAAGTTTGCGTTGATGTCCGCTCAACGTGTTTTCGCCTCGGATTTCCATCGAAATCTTCTCGAGAAATTAATCAAGCGAAATAACTCGTTTTTGTGCCGTTACTCCAATGAATAGGACGAAGGCAAGAGAATTTGCTATTGTTTGTTTATTCTAGATGTAAGTTGCAGTCTCAACAATGGGGATTGTTACGAATACGAAGTCTACGAGTGCCTAGAATACAAGCGTGTTAAAGTATAGGTACTCGATGAAAGCTGTTTGGGCTGCTTCGATTAGATTGAGTTAGTTAAATTGAGCCGATGAGACTGTCGATGACAGATTTTCGGTCACCAAGAAAACTCTGACAGTTTGATTAGTGTAAGGAGTCAATCCGCTAATGGATATTGGGTACTCGATCAATCCGTGCGCTTGAAGCCATGCAGAATTGGCGGTACCGCTTAGGCGAAGACAAAGAGGAGGCTGTCGCATATATTCTGGGAAAGTAAGGAAGAAATGCGGGGAGAATCTACATTCTCGAAAGATTTTGAATTCCAGAAAGTACCAAAACATCGGATCAAGGAATTTCTAGTATCGGTATTACCAATACGCCAACATCACGCGTTTGTTACTTCGTAAGAGAAAGCGTAAACCAATAATTCAAACAATAAGGAAATATTAAAAAACATCGAGAGTTGTTGCAAGAGCAATTAGCATTGATATGTCACCGTAGTGTCTAGCAAATCTCTAGAAGGTATATCGTTTCTCATTCTTGCCGAGTAAAGCCCAGTTTGAGAACTCGAATTGCAATCAATACTCCATACGACATCCTACGAAAAGACGATCACGATCGCACGGGTAGCACGAAACACCGATCAATTTTCGGAGCATACTTTCCGTTCTTCCCCTCTATCTGGCCTCACACCTTAGTCTTCCTTCATCCCAGGCAAAGTGTCTGCCCTACAAGACTATTAACGAGATAGGCGGTAACCACGTGCGACGCGCTCGTAGAAAGTTGCCATGGTGCGGTTGGGCGCCAGTAAGGAAGCTTCGTAAGCTCCCCATAACCCGTAAACACTCAAGCCCGTGCGCGAATTCCGCATAACCTCTCCCCAGACTGTCCTTCGCCAAACGGTGTCCCGTTATCTCGAGGTAAGACCGTCACTGGCACCAGACTCGCAACCACCATCACCCACCAACGCTTTCCACCAAGGGGAACTTTCCTTATTTTACGACCCATCGCGTTCTCCGCTGGAAGAAGCTTGCCTTTAGGATAACGACTAAAGCCTTCCTAACCTGGACGTTCTAAACTAGACGTTCGACGATTCACGTCTCTGATAGTTACGATGGATTTCCTTCCATCATGTTCTGGTCGATCTTTGTTTTCCGAACGAGCTTTCGAGCGTTTCGCAGACCACCCTCGATCCATTAACGCGCCTTTCTCTTCAAGTCTTTCCCCTTTCCCGACTGCCGCACGGGATATCCTTTTGCACCAGGCCAGAGCAGCCTCCTTGGAAAAGAATTTTCCAATTTTACCGAACGATCCTGAGATTCCCGTCGAGCTGAAAGTCGAGTGTTCGGCGCGAGGGACGAGCGCGAGCAAAGGGAGACGCGCGGTTGTCGGTATGCCAGGGTGGTAGAAAAACGAAGCGAAAGGAAGAGGGTAGAAAAGGCTAACGGGTGGATCGAGTTGGTCTGTTGGTCGATCGTTGATGACGAAATACCGACGATCTCCCTTTCTTTTTTCTTTCTTTCTTTTTTCCTCGAGCATCGTGCTCGTTCTCTCCTACTGCCACGTTCGGGATTAAAAAGTTGATCGAGCGAAGATTCAGCGATAGCTTCGAAACTTACTCCATCGATGTTCTCGCCTTCGCGAGACCAGGTGAGATTAAAAATACATTAAACGCGATTCTAATTCTAGTCGAAGCGTAAGAAGATCGTAAATTTGATTACATACTGATCCAACGATGAACGTGGTATCGTGGAATCGTGGAGTTTTTATAGGCTTAATTAAGATAGCTCCTAAAGAACTGAAAGGAAGGAAAACGTAAACTCGAATTGTAATTTAAAGCGTGAAATATTTTAGATTAGATGAAACGCTGTGAGAAATTTTAAAGATAACACTAAAGTCCAGTGCATCGCTCTGAAAAGGGGAATATTAATTTCGTAGAACTAAGTTGATAGGGGAAAAAAGAGGGAACTATATGGACAAACGCTTCGAAGGAACAATTCAGTACGGAGTTTCGAAAACGAACCTCTTTAAGAACGATCACAATTCGTGTACAATTCGCGCATAGAAGTCTGACGTACGAGAGAAACGAACGATTTATTACAAGGTAGTGGGTACCTTGTATTACCCCTTCAGAAGTAAGTATCGCGAACTGCAAAAGTTATAATAGAACGTAAGATTGATAGAGCATGGTGTAATTGTAGAGAGAAGATGACGCTGTAGGACGGTAATTGCTTTCGAGTAAAACAAACGGTAATAACGAGTCGACTTTCCGAGTCGTGAGCTTTCAGAGTGGGGAATGTCGAGAATTGGCAAGCAAAGCTAGCTTTTTGATACAAAGAACTTCAAAGATTCTCTCTGATTGGAGGATGCGGATAAGGCGAAAGAAGCTATCTTCGATCGTACGATCAGGAAAGCAAATGGAAACCGTCCGAAAGGCTAAGATCGCTAACAGGAAATTAATACTCCGCAACGTTCTTTTGAAGTTAATCCATTGCCACCTGTAGAGATAAAAACAATCAAAAGTGCTCGGTCGAACTGCGGATAGATCAAAACGTCGACGTGGAAAAACTAGACGTAGCGAAGAATCACGCGACGTGCAAGTTTCGAGGTCAATCGAACGATCGACGATCGCCTCGAGAGTCGACGAGGACGACAAAAAAACATGGAGGTAGAGGGCAACTAATGTAAAATCGAAACCTACGCAGCGATCCACCTATCCGGAGAAGTGCTCGGAAGAAGGACAGGAAAGGAAGCGGTCAGACTGGCCCTAACGTTGCATCAGTCAAGGTGAAGTAGAACGGATGCGGCTGATTACGTCTCGGTCCATCGAAGATGCCGATCTTCGTAACTACCATAGTTCGACCTTGACTCAGTCTCTCCTTCTTTTACATCTTTTTCTTTTCCATTGAAATAACGCTGACGACTCAACGGCGTTTCTCATTCCCGATAGCTTTCTAGCAGTGCCTGCAATTTACGCGCTGGAGTTCCTCCTGAGATCGCTAATCTCGGGGCATGGTCGACTATTTTCTCGTATCTGTCATTTTCTCTCTGTGCCTGTGTGTGTGTGTG
>JAITYT010000158.1:193650-216707 GCA_025433975.1 Liostenogaster flavolineata
AGAACATAGTGATCGTAACTAGATCATTGATTTTAATTTTGTTTTTAACAAGAATTTAACACGCACATTTAGATGCGATTGCATAAACTAGATAGTCATTATAGGCGAGAGATAAAACGTTATTGTTAGAAACACCTCGCAACCGTCGGTTTACGGAAGAGTCGATGGAGAAGAACGAGTGGTTTTCGTTCAACGTTTTTAATCCCTCTTCTTAATTGGACGTAAAGGAAGTCGCGCGTTCTTATCGCTCTCGCGGTTTCATCCGGTACACGCGCTAGATAATTAGCGCCAACTTCGGCGACGATCGCGAAACCACAGTATTTGTATTATTCTTGGCGCAGCCGGTGATGACTTTTGGTAGACAAGTTTTTGTAATTGCGTTTAACGTAGTCGTTAAGGCGAAGTTGGATGCCAATATACCACCGTTGCTCTATAGGAAGGGCGGTTTTGTGGCGAACAAGGAGACATCGACTTCACTGAACTCTCGAAGCATTATTTTACTACTTACAATTAGTGGAGGTTCCGTTAAAGTAATTTCACGAACCAATATACCGAAGACACAAAGGTACAAAGTTATCTTCCAACAGCGTCTTAATTAATACTCTCGTGATCAAAGTCAGCTTCGTAACACAAGAAGAACTCGATCTCAGGAGATTATAAACCCTTCTTAGCAATCGGAGGATTATCGCAATGGCAGGTTTTTTATCCAAAGTGTTAGATTCGTTGTTATATTTTGTTCCGAACTTTTAGTTCGCGTTAGTTTCGTTCACGGTGAATATTTCAAGATCGTGTTTTACGATTTTCGTATCGACGTTGCTTTTTCAGTCGTTAAAAAATACGTGGATCGCTGGATCGCATCGTATCGAAGAAAAGATTTATGATCGATGTTATTCGGTTCGTGACTATACGGAATGCCGGATGTCTAAATGCATTGGAGAATTAATGGAGAGACCTCGATATCGAAGAAAAGGTCGATACGGAGGCAACTGCAGACAAGTTCATACAATTAACGAGAGATAATTTCACAAAACGTTGAACGTAACTGCGCGCAAAAACCTAATATTACGTCGTGGTCGCGTGCCAGTAAAATCCACCTGGACGGTTAAAGCCACAGGAAGGAAAAGGAAAAAGAGCGGAAGAGAACAAGTCAGAATCAGGGAGCGCGTCTATTCATTACAGCTAATATGGCGGTACCCCGCGGCGGGAATTTCGAATTGGCGATTCCGCGTAACCACGCCGGGCGGTTCATTGGACGTAAGTCACACAGATTACGCGAGTAAAACTCGGCGGAGCCGGGAAAATGAAAATAAGTGGAAGTAAAATACGAGCAAGTAGAAAATGACGCCGACTGGAACGTCGATAGCGATAAAGACGCTTTCTTACGCGAAAACTTTTAATCGTTTACCAATTCCAAGTTAGCCTCTTCCATCAATTCCATACGACTTAACCACTCGATTCAAACTTAGAGCACGAAGCGTGAGATATCTCGTAGCCGATACTGGAGGCCAATGTTCTCACCGCGAAGCGTCTCGTAGTTGGCAGTGAACGAGTAGACGAAGTATCGCTCTGAACTTGTGCAGCTCGTCCTTGGAACTGGGCTATTCGCCAATAGGCGCGTCCCCTCGTGCCCCAGGCAAGTGAACAAAACCCGGTACAGTAGCAATCGTGGAAACGCGATGGACATCGATCGAACGGATTTTCCCCTTGTATCGGACAAACGACGATAACGACGACCGCGACGGCGACGACGCGGACGACGAGCACGAGGATGTATAACGAACACGATCGACAGAGTCGCGCCAGTGACGTCACTGGCTAGTAGGACAAAAAAAAATGCGTTACGAGGCGGCTAGCGTTTATCAAAGAGACGTCGATCGGCGAGCGCGAACATGGAAAAATAGGACAAAAAGGGCGACAGGGTCGAAGAGGGCCGCCGTTCAGTGAATGAAGAAGGTGAAAGGACGGAAGGGAGCGGCGGAAATGAAAAAAAGCGAACCGTGGCGCGTCTCTCGCGATGAGCGAGCAGCACGCCGTCCTGTGCGTCGATTGTGTCGCGCCACCGACTGGATTAATTTCGAGCGGAGCGTGGCTCGTGCAACATATTCCAACTATCGCGGTCGATTTTTCTTCGAAAAAAAAGCGAGTTCAATTTCCCCGGACGCATCGACCGGAATCGAAACGAAAATGAATTCGTTCGGATGAAAAACGCGAGGGAAGCGAGAACATAGCTCGACCGCGTCCTCTTTCCGCCAATGCCCTTACCCCCCACCACCGTCTCACCGATCCCCACTCCGCAATCCGCTACGTTGTTCCTTCATTATTTGTCCTCCGCGCGCGTGCGTCTACCTGCCAGGCTCCATCGAACTATAGTTCGTTCTGTAATGGAGCAACATAGTCTTTCGGACTTTTTCTCCTCCTTCTTTTACTACGCCCCTTCCTCTCCACAGTGAACGGATCCGCGGTTCGGCGCAACAATCTCGTTTAGCCGTCCAAATCGACCGAAACGTAAAATTTGGCGTTATTTCGCGTCGATGGGACCCGCGCGAGCGGAATACAGTGTTGCGCGTGTCGTTTATTTCTTCTGCTTCGAAAGTAATCGTTTCCGTGGGACGAGGAAATCGGTTATAAATTCGTCGTCATTCGTTTTGCTTGCCTCCTTGTTGACTTTGGGGAGAATAACGACGGTAAATTGATTAGCGTGATCGTCGATCGTTTGCTTAGCGCGCGGTACGAAGCGTCGGTTTAGGTACGTGAATGAAATTCCATTGGAATTTTGAAAATTCGTTTTTCATCCATGCTGACGATATTATCTGTGTAGAAGCGACACGTAAGACACATCGGGATAATGGTTTTAATACCCAATCACGGCCACGCTTGTCGATTTGTGAGTAGCGGATTAATGGTGATAGGTTGTCTGACCAACGCTCGATCTAGACTACTCGCTGCGTATATGACGCGGAAAATGTTTGCATCGAAAACGCAGAAAATAAAAAGGCTACAGCAAGAAGTACGAAAGATGCATAAGGTATCTTAAAAGTGATTTTTCGTGGTCTCTTTTGATTCTGATCAGACCTTACGAGTGAACGCACTCAATGACTACGCGGACGTTCGAACTTTACTCAAAACCATAGGCGATTGAGATATTATTTCCTAAAAAGCCTTCATTTATTATTTCTAATGTTTAATAGAATTATTTTTCTATCATTTTGACCTGACACTACAAGAACGATATGTTCTGAATGGTTGACATTAAATTTGTATACTACTTCCAGGAAAATATCGAAATAGCAATTTTTCATACAATGTGAACAGTAAAGATATTTTCAGTCAAATCACCAGTGAAACAGCGCATTATACGTAACCTCATTTGTCATGTCGCAAAATAAGTTTTAATACGATTATAATTATTCTAAATGAAGAATTGCATTTTAGGAGATAGAAGGATTTTCATGCTTTAAACACTGCTGCGACGATACACAAGATGAGACAACGAATAGACTCATTTATAAAAACACTTCGGTTGAGAATTTTATCGGGAGATCAAATGAATTCGCAGTTTTAATACGAGTTCTAAGCGGTAAACATAACCAACATTTAAATATCTCACATACACGTATGCATCGTTTCACTGCCAAGCGATTACGATTCGTTTGACGAATCATACAGGGCTCCCTTTTTTACATTATGTTTCCTCTTCTTCCACCGTACGCGCAATGTCTATTTCTTTCTTTCTAATCCCGTCTTTCCGATAGATTTGGTAAAGCGTCGGTGTCGAAATTTAAATATTTGGTAATGTGATTCTCTTTATAAAAGGAGCAAAGTAGAGGCTCGTGAATTGTATCGAGCGTGTGTTGAGCTCACGGACAGAGAGAATTGCAAAATAAATGTAAAACTAAAGAGAAAGAGGGAGATAGAAAAGGGTAAAATATATAAGGAAAGAAAGAGAGACAAAGGGACTCGTTTTAAGCGTTTCACCACGTTTCGTAAGTGTAAGTAATCTTTTCCCAATTTTTTTCGAACGAACTACGAAAAAGTCTTTTTGTTGAACGTGAACTTAACGTTACTTACAAATTTTCATAAGAGACGAAATTTTAGAATTGAATATTCCTGTGAGACAGGAGAAATGCGAACCTCGTATGCATCGATACGCGTTTCATGACGCGTTACCACGTCGATTCGTGTTTGCGAATGGCATAATTGTGCAGCGTTACGACACAATGCGGAACATCGAGGCATTCGCCGTTTTCAACGATAATTTCAACCCTTAGACTGCGGTTAATCGACGCGTCTGTCTGCTAAATTCGTATTAAATGCAGGTTCGAAAAGTTCGTAGCATTTACTTCAAAAATATAATATACTGCGGATTTATCTCATCGCATCCATTAGTAATTATCTTAAAAGCTCAAATGTCGATCGAACGTCTCGTGTGCGATACAATTCCAAATGTATTTTTGATTATTTGAACGTATTGCGATTTTTTCGAACTTCCCTATTTTTTTAAAGGCCTTATTAACGTTTATAGAGAAACAATATGTAACGAAAAAACAAATAAAAATGGTCTTACAGGAGCAAACGCGACAACGCCTCGAAAAGTATGCGAATAAATTGCACGCTTTTTCTCGAGTCTTTCGATTATCGTAATTGAAACGACTGAGCTCAACGATTACGTTGGAATAAAACGCGTATCGTAAAAATGTCAAGAGCAAGACGATTTAGACGGGACGAAGCCCCGTGTTGAAAGAAGAAATTTCACGTAGGTTGGAAAAAACGATACGTGGCTTCTTTGTATTCAAAGACTCAACCCCATTGTTACTGTCACATGCAAATGCGGTATCGATCGTTCGCGCTTTACGACGAGATCTCCTCTTTTTTCGAAAAATCGGAAGCTCTTTTGGCTCGCGTCGTTATCGCGAAATTTTTACATCGTTATTCGACTCGGCGTTCGCTTCTCGTTTTACGCCATCGAAAATCGATGGAGAGCGAACTAGGTGAGTACGTCGTAGGTCGAGGAAACGATTTTCCTTCTTAATAGGAGTCGTCTTTATTGCGTTCTTGACCGTATGTGTCGACGACGTAGAACGACGAAATGGACTCGTGGATGGCGACAGATTCGATACGAATGTAACGTGAACCAAGATTCGAGAGGAAATAGTCTTCTTTTTACAACAGTGTTAAAGGAAAGAGCGCAAGAACATTTCCGTCGTCATGTTGTTTTATCTATCGTTCCGGTTACTTTTGCTCTTCTTCTTTCCCCTTTCTTCTCGAAAGTGGGACACGTATTTCTTAAAATTACAGAAATTCGATCTGCCATGGATTATTTTCTTTAAACGATCATGGATTAATACGTGGAGCAACTATGCGCAAGTGTCAACAGCTACAAACCTGTTAAATACAATTAACACTAAACGTAACGATTTTACGTTGATTTTTGGACAAAAATTGTTAATTTATCGAAGGAAGTAATTTACAACAAATGCGAATAAAGTAGTCAAACACGAAGTTCTATTTTTATAAGCTATGTAAACAATTAAAGTAAATTTTGAAAAGTTTAGTGTTAAATACGACGCGACGAGTATATTCGTCATACCAGTCGAAAAGATCGAATGACCTACGTAATTTAAAAGCGTTAGTTGAAGGTTAGAAAACGAAATAAGCTGCGATTGTCTTTTATTCTATCAATCATTTTTTGACGTTCGGTAAGGAGCAAATCGTTCGACGTGCTCGCTTTTAAAACGTCACGACTGAACTGATACCGTTAGTCGAGATACCGTAGTCCGAGGGAACTAATAACGGACGTGGCTTTCGTGGCGTCTATTGCGTATCCACGCAAGACGTCCTCTAATCACGACTAAGTCCAGACACTCGGTAAGAAGAGAAGAACGGTCCAATTTCCAGGAACTAGCAATTAGACGGATTCCACCGATCGACGCGCCTTGCTTGGAGAATTCCAGCCGGTGGTGTGCGATAAGACCTGGAGGGAAGGGGCACGAGGAGACAAAAGTCTCAAGACGAGACTGAAGTCGAGACCCCGAGGGAAAATCGCGTTCAGGTTTTGCATCTTGTTCTACTTTACTCGTTGCACCGACTAGAAGATCGGTTCGCGTGTCTCGCGTTACGCGTCCTTCTTGGCTCCATCCCTTTATTACGGTCATTCCGCGGCATCCGCCGCAATGTAATTTCCCTCGATCGTCCATTAGGTCTTTCCAATGACGATTCGACGACGAGGACGCTCGCAATGCGTCGTTGCGCGATCGAGGGACGTGACGACCGTCTCTTAACTCACCTCGAATCACCGTCGCCCTCAGCGAAAATCTCACCGTCGCTTGTTCGAGGAACGATGATCGGCTATCGACCGTTCGGCGGACGGTCGGGTACTCGATCGCACGTGCAAATGGCACGAGGAATCTTGAGAGAAGTCGAAGGAGTTCTTGTCGAGTCGTTTCGGCGCGCGAAATAGCGGAACAATGGAATCTCTGAAATCGATCGAGTGATCAACAGATCCTTTGGTGATGCAATACCGTGTTAAAAGCGAAATCGAAAATATTTATTTACGAAAATTTGTATTATTGAGATTATTCATCCTCGAAGCGACGTACGAGGAAGTAAATAAATCGTTCATTTTGTGTACGATGTGTCGTAGTTATACGAATTATGTTAAGAAGGATTGACTACTTAGCGTCGGGTCGCATTTTGAATAATGAAATTTGGAATAGAACAATTTCTACATTTTTTTTTAAATATCTTTTTACGAATGTCGAAAGTTTCAAGGTAGAAATTCTCATTCGAACGATCCTACAAATCCTCTCGTTATAATTGTCAATTTTCTTTAAGCATATCGATAGCTCTATTATTATAATATTATAATTAATCAGAGAAATTTATCGTCGCGAGAGTAATTATGTTCTTTGTTTCTTTCGCTTCGTAGAAAACTCACTTTTCTAGATCCTTTCGACCATCGATGATTTATACGAATATCTCTATCGTCTCTTCCTCTCGAAATCTCTCGGATCGTCGATTCCTATTTTAAGAAGGAATTTTCGCGTCGTTGGTGCTTCGAATCTCTTTTCACGAGTCTCCGTGCGACTGGTGATTCGTCATCGCGAAGGACGCGCGTTCGAAGGCGTTAGAATGGCCGAAGGTGAGGGGGAGAGAAGGGACACGCATAATCGACGTCTCGATGGCGTATGGACGAGCACGAGATAAAGCGACTCGAGATCAGCAGCAACAATGACGTGCTCGTAATAGGAGGAGGCCGAGAAAGACGTCTTATTGATATGCACCATCCGATCTTCGCCCCTGCGAAGCTCGTTGGGTCTGCGACCATTCATTTTCTCCCCGTACGAGGAGAGCGCTTTGCCAATCTGCTGGGAGGAGTATTCCACTGCTTCTTCCTCCACGCCTTTTCGACCTCGACCTTTTCCTTGTCATCGTCGTCGTTTCAGGACATCTTCCTTCTATCAAGACGGAGAAAGCAGCAATACGCTCTTCGAGGTCCGTTATGCGATTCGAGCGGCTCTGGCGTGTCGATGGATAACACGATAACGACGTCGTTCGTACGGAGAAACGACGCGCACTGTGTCATTTCTAATAATGTGGTGGGTATCTTTGTGTTTTCTGTAGACCTATGTTATTTCATTAAATAGTCAGTTCGTCGTTGAGTGTTAAATCGAAGAGTAAAAAAGACAGTTCAGTGTAAAGGTTTATTAGTATACCGTAGTACATTTGGATTACATTGGGAAAAAAACGGAGCGTTTGGCAGTGTTAAACAAAAAATGAAAAATAATCGATGTTTAATGTCAAGTGACTAATATAAAATTAATATAAATGTTAAATTCTAATTTCAATAGTTTAGATTCTTTCGAAAGTTTGTCAATGTTAGATCGATGAAAGCACTGAGAATTAATTTTACAGTTGCATAATTTTGAAGGAAGAAGCTTTGATCTTTAAAAATTAATAGTGACAATGAAAAGGCGTTTAACTGGTAGATATTAAAAACAGCAACGAGGGAAGTGATCTTTCGCGGGACAAATTGCAGCATTTCCAAAGCCCTTGACAATAATCTCGTATTAGGAGCAAGAATTGGTAACATGGAAAATGTTGAAAACTTGATATTACCCATGTCTGCATTTATTTAATTCCTTAAAATGAAACGTAAATCGATTTGGAAAATCGAATAGTCACTCGCGTCAATTATTTTATAATTACGAACGCGTTGCAAACTTTACCTCCACGTATTTCTCAATCCTGATCCACGTCTCATCGTTCTACTTCCATTAGTCATTTCTTTGGAAATTCGTCGTAACGCAAGCTATTTTCAGTGATAGCCTAAGTTCCATGAGCTAACAGATTAAAAAACAAACGAAAATACATATCTTGCTCTCTTACTAAATGTCATCGTTCCTACATTAGTTAATCGCTTGATCGTTCATCGCGCGTAAAACCTTGCGAACGATCGATTCTCGTATCGGCCCGGCCCTGCTTTAAATACGATACAGGAGAAAACGTTGAATTCATCGACGAACGCAGGAGGAATCGAACGAGGCGAACCTTGGCGTCCAGCGTAGGCGATTCGCGGTTAGAAACAACGCTCGACTTCGAATCACGTTACTCGAATGCGCGTCGATAAAGTACGTGACTGTTGAAGAGAAAGAGAGGCGTCTCCGACGTCTCTAGACATACATTTGTATTCTTACGTCGGAATGATTCTTTCGGTGACGTGGAGACGGTGGTCCACGCATTACGTCGAGAGAGGAATCGCGAAGAAGGACGCGAAAAGACGCGAAAAATCTTCGATCCGTAATAAATTCGAGGACGCCTCGGTTGTCTAAGTACGGCTTTGGAATAGCAATGTATCATCTTTTTTCGTGGGGCTCTCACGAGGACTCGAATACCAAGTAGTAACATCTGCGACCGTTCCTCACGCGCCAACGTACCTACGTAAGAGCGTGTGCACGTCGAGATCGAAATATATTTTTACGAGGATCCGGACGAGACAAATGTCGGTCTTGATTTTAACCTCGATTCCAGACGCGCACGTCCTTGAACACCCTTTCGCTCCTCCGCTTCCATCGCCTCTTTCTTTTCTTCGTCTTTCTTCCGTCGTAGAGCGACTTTGATCGATATCTTTTTCGTTTTATGATCGCGCCGTTCAAGCGACTTCTTCTCCTCTCCTTCGCCTGTTTTCTCCTCTTCCAGGCTCCATCCTGTCGAACCAGGAGAAAGATCTTCACCTCCTGTGCTTCTTCGAGTGGAATACGTTACCCACGTAACGGAGGCGTGCGAGGACTATTCCAATTGACATCTCGAATAAAGTTTTCTTCTTCCTTCTTTTTCTTCCTTTCTTCGCACGAAATTCGAGTCGTTCGAAGCGTCGCGTGACTTGCGACGATTTAATTCGTATAAAAGCCTGGTGGATGGTTAATCCTCGACACGGACCAAACGATGCAAGATGGGATCTCGTGCACGCCGTGAGGGCTAAGAAGTTGGCATCGAAGCGAAAACGTCGATTCGATAGCTCGTAATGCGACAAAATATATTGAAATACAACAAAATGACAGTATAAATTTATTCGATCTCGTGGCATCGCACTTTTTACGAGAATAATAAAGAAGAAGAATTTCGACACTGCCAAAAAAGAAAAATGTAGGAATAATTTTTCTCTACGTTGATCGTGTCGCTGACAAACAGGAAACAGCGACTTACAAAATGGAGTAGACGGATAAAATGAAACAAATAGAGTGGACTTCTCCTATTTCCCTTTACGGCCTCGTGTACCATCTTCTCAACTCCGTGGAGTACTCCGAAGTCGAAGTCGAACTGTAAACTCACGTCGTACGTGCGTTTCGGTACTTTCGGACGACCTTGAATCCCAGTAGTCGAGACCATCTCGCGGCACAGATACGACTTCCTCGATTTCCGAAGCGTACGTTTCCGGTAAGGTGCGCCGAACGACGTACCGGAAGGAGTAACCTTGAAATCTCGACGGTGCAAAGCCATGGAATGGAGGAAGACGCGGAACGATCGCACCGGCAAGTCCCATCGTAAAGTTTTAATCGCATCTCGTTATGCCGGCGCCCAAACGGAGAATCTCTCGCCTCTTGTCGTTCTTCGGTTCGCGCGGATGTGGTTCGTACGATGCTGAAACTTTCGCTCTTTCCCGAGTCGATCCGCGACTCGTAATCGCGATCGATTTAATTCACCGCTCGCGTTGCGTTGCCTCGAAACGAACGCGGTTAACACTTTTCCTCTCCCTTTTCGCTCGATCTTTCGTTTCGACCTTCACTTCCATTCAGTACTTTTCAATGCGCGTAATGGCATAAACGAGAAGCGAGTTCACAATACGAATACCTACAGAGAAGAAGCGTATGACGAGAGCTTTGCCATTAAAGAAAAAAAAAAAAGAACGAGCAATGGATCTAAAATTCGTCGAAAGCAGCAATGTAGCTCGATTGAATGACAAGTTGGAGGAGGTTGAGTAAACTTCGTCGTTGAAATTTTCTATTACTTTGTGCTCTCATGACAGTATGAAAACGTAGATAAGATTAAATAAAATCGGCAAAAAATAATGTATGAAATTGAATATCGAATAATATTTTATATGCAAAGATAGCACGCACGTAGGAACGAATGAATCATTGTACGTTGCTACATGTACGATTACAAATTATTGCGAAACTAAACAAAAACGAAGAATCATCGTCGATTGTAACGTTTACTGCTGCAATTTCGTGCGCATGGAATGTAAAGTGAACCCTGCAATAAACGTATGTATAATGGAGTATCTAATAGAGTTATATGGTAGAATAAACGATGGTGGAATTCGCGAAAATTCTGCATATTGAACTGAGCATATCGATTCGATCGAAGGTGGAAAAAGCTTCACAAGTAGAAGGATAGCGATTTAATCACTCCTACGAAATTTTACATTCAGCTAAACACCTTGTAAGAATTAGGAGCGACTGTTACATGTTTTGAACCTGTCTTTCTTGAATGAACGTATATTACGACTTATGAATATATTCGAATAAATATATTCGATGGAGTAATTAAATTCCTTCTCAAAAGGTGACTTCAAAGGCGAAAGGAAAACACCATCACACATTCGGACTCTGCCAAGATGGTTTATCATCGAGTATTTCTACAGCGTGACTTCGACGTAAACGAGACCCTCCCTCATCGTATTTCCGATTGAACGCAGGAAGGTTACAACGAGCCTTACGGAAGGATCTACCCGATGAAAAGAAAGGAAATCTCTGTGAGTTTTGCTGCTTCGTGGTGGTCGTCTTTCGGAAAAGCTCATTACGGAAGCTCGATCCAGGAATTAAGCTCGTTTGTAATCGGCGACGCGTAAACCACTTAATTAAATTGTCCCTCGTTCGAACGCCTTCGAGTTTGAGTCAATGGACAAACATTCGAGGGTGAAAAGGCAACACACCCTTAGAATCGATTCCCTAAGCTTTTGAAAAACAGCGCAGGTTAAAAAGCATCTTTTATATAAATCTACGTTTATCATCGAGATCGAGAATTTTTAATTTGAAAGGGGAAAAGGGAAAATAAGGAAGAAAGATTAAGAGTGATTTGTTAACGTTTGGCGCAGTCTCGATTTTCCGTTGCATGCGGATATTTTTGAGAGAATTAACGAGACTGTTAAATCGATTTAGCTACGACCGGTAGCACGAGGATTAATTAACTGTAAATTTATGTTGAATATCGAGAGCAACGCGTACGACGCGTAATAACACGGTTTCGCTACGGTACAAATTAAGTGTCATTGTTTTCATAGATAATTCGATTGCGATTCTACTATTTCTTTCAATTTTTTTTACCGAAATGCCATGGCTATTGAAACGCACAAAATTGATGATTCGCGAAATTTATCGATCGATCACCGTGAAAAAATTACTATCGTTAATTTCCATTAATCGAGGAATTTCAAAGCGCACTTCGTACGTTCCGTTCACCGTTTTCACACATTTGTGACGAATTAACTCTTCGCAAGCTACTATTGGGAAAATATTTTCCAACGGCTAATTATCTCGTCGCCCTCGACTGACGAATGAACTTTCACAGATTTTATGAGGTATTTAGAATGTTATTTCATCGCGTTAAATTTCATTGTCATTGACACTCGCGTGCCTTTTTAAACTCTCTAATGGTTCTTCGATCTGGGCTTCTTTTGATTCTCAGCCAAGTTCGATAACCGTACGCTATTGGGGGCAGTGGAAGTCTATGAGCGATTAGCGATCGTTATCGACAACTGCTCGGCAAGAAATTAGCAAACAGTTTGCCTGGTAATTCACGACGACGTCGATGTCGTTTGAACCACCACGAAAGAGCTGATCCTTCTCGACCTTACGTAGTTTACAAAACCATTTCATCGTTGCGGTCAAAAGCAAAGACGTATAGTCGATACGCGTGTCACTCGTTAGAAAATGCAAACGTTTTTATGCTTACTTTTAGTCGTGGATCGAATTTTCTTTGGATATTTTCATGAAATTGTTGACTTTAAACGGCATACTTCGCGTGTTTCTACGAAATTGTGAAGCGTTGAAGAACACTTAGAAGGATAAGAAATTGTCTGTCAATCCTACACGTGCAGTTTTTTTGTTTTTGCAAAAAATTGTTCGTAAGAATACGTTTCGTTTCTTTCGTGAAACGAGATATCAAGAAACACGAAACGTACCTCTCGTCGTGAAAAAATAGCCGGAATATCGAAGCAACGATATTCCAGACGCTCCAGTCGTTTTCGCGTTCCACCGTCTAGACAGGCCGCTTTACTTATATATTCTCGCGTATCTTAGGAGCGACGTTGATCGATCGATGAAGTATCAGGAGGAGATAACTTCGAGAGTATCGGCGACTGTTAAAACTTCGCAGTCGGCTACGAAGCGCTTCGCATCCGTTGCTCTTTCTTTTCTTACTTCGTTGCCCCTCGGTGGCCGACGCTCGGCCTTGGGGCCTCGTAGACTCATGAAAAGGAGGAAATAGTGATGCGAGGTGGTGGCTACGAAGGTAAGAAGAGATAGATAGAAAGAGGGAGAGAGAGAGAGAGAGAGAGAGAGAGAGAGAGAGAAAAAGGGTGAGAAAGAAAGAGAAGCGGGTGGAAAAGGAAAAGAATAAAAAGACAGGGAAAATAAGTGGACCATGGCTCGAGAGTTTTAAACTTCCGTCTACGATATATCTCTGCTTCCTTCCCCGCTCTAACATCCTCTAATCTCTCGTCGAACATTGCACACAGACATACGAATAAATATTATATTTATATCTCTTTCTACGGTCCTACGAACGCGGACAGAGGGAAAAGGGGTAGAGAGATGGAGACAGAAAGGAAGGAAGACGGAGTGAGAGTGAGAGTGAGAGGAGTGAGAGAGAGAGAGAGAAAGAGAGAACAGCACCTTGCACCGCACTTAACGGCTAGCTGCACACACTTCAGAATTTTCTCACGCTCCGACGGTATAAATATTTACGGCCCCGCTGGAGAACTTCCTGGATATGTCTCGAGACTCGAGAATGAGGGAGGGGAACGACACGACGCGGTGCACTTTTACGTTTCGGAACTGCACGCGTGTGTCGACGCGCGTGCCTCTCCTCAGCCCCCACCGATCGCAAAGCGCCGGTCACGCTCTTTCTCTCTCTCTTTTTGGGTGTCATTCTGGTGTTTCCTCGCTTATTCCTTCACACGTTCGTACGCAAGTGCGAAGATGCACCGTTTCTTTTTGTTCTGCTATGTTTTGTGTGTGTGTGTGTGTGTGTGTGTGTGAGAGAGAGTTGGCACTTGGAGCACGCGTAAACCCTTAATGATTTTGCTTTTTTCTTATTTCATCACGTTTTTTGACAACGATTCTAACTGTTTATGTTTGAATTGTACATTTGTGTATATACTTGTCATCTGAGTGTGATAGAATTGTTAGTAAGTTGTTATCTACACTAATTTAACTCTTTCGCTAAAAATTCTGTATTATTTATAATAACAAAACACAATCAGATTGGCATACTTTTCGACGTCGTGAGATTATTCGAGAACTGTATCAAACGGAGGAAATGTTTGTAACAAAATTTACATCCTTCCATGAGGACTGTCGTTTAGTAACAGACTTATTCATTGTTTGTACAATTAAACAAAAGTTACGAATAAATAATTAATAATTTCTTATCTGTCAAGAAGATTGGTGCCTTGTTGCTGCTACAAAATTATCAACTTATTGCGAGTTTAAGCCGTCCACGTCTTGAAATAGATTTGACTGAAAAACATTATGCACATACGGTATATTTCTTGATCGGTACTTCGATACTTTGACTAAGTGACATACACAGTAAGGATAATAAAAAATGGACACTATAACAATGCAAACTGTGGCATAAGGCTAATGCATCATGTTTTGTTTGAAAATGCATTATACAAAATTATATTTCTAATTGCTTAGTAAATTATTAGGTCATTTGTGTGCACTTACCCGATGCATCGAAGAGGCAGGAGAAGCGTCATATGGTCGGTAGGGTCTTCGGGTCTTCTGTACCAGCGCCTCGATGTTGCTACGTTCATGATTGCACTACACTCGCGATCACTTGCACTTTACTTGTAATCGCTTGCACTTCACACGCGACCATTTACACTTTGAACGCAAACTACGATATCACTTCACTTCGCGATGCGACGCGATACGAAAAATGAGTCGGAATTACGAGTATTATTCTACCGATGCTCACACGTCGACGATCGATTACGAACTATCACTGCATAGAGCCAAGGTAGGGCACCTAGGTAGACCGAAATAATAAAAAAAAGTTTGTTATAGTTCGACGAATTGTTATTGTTGTCATAAAGTAGTTTTGGAATACTCTGATAAAAACTGACCTTGTTCTATTTTATTTTCGTTATCAACAAACATTTATGTAAACAAAAGATGACATCTGGGGACTGAATTTTAATGATCAATGTCCCTGTCTCGAAATGACAAGAAATATTTATTTTTGCGGACAAAAAAAAAGTAGTCACAGTTATTTAAACGAAAATTGCGTTTTCCAAACGACGACATATCGCCGTTTGGTACTAAAAGGGTTTAGCAAATCGATTCATTACTTCCTCGTGGCCCATCACTGACTCGTGATAATGTCCGTCATTAAGAATCGGGTTGATTGCCGCATTCTCGTAAGACCGGAAGCCAAAGTGTCGCGGAAATTGCATCATCGCGAGACTTTCCGCTACCGCTGCCACTGCGGCTACCATCGTCATCGTTTGGTTTCTTTTCTTCCGTCGTAGTAGAGGAAGCACGTTGGTGTACCGAACCTAAACTATGCGATTTTGTGTTTAGATGCCAGTTCGCATCTACTATAATATAAGGTAGACTGAACTCTACTTTTGCTTTGGTTAATCCAAATGCAACAAATCCTTAGAACGTATTTGCACGACGCCTTGTAACGCCAATTAGGCGTCTAATCTTTTAATGTTTTTTAATCTTTGAGATCCACGAATCGGTTTACAATGTCGGTTGGTACGAAACACTACAAAACTATTCCATTATTCCATAGAAATTCTATGTATCCATTTATTAACTCATCAGACTATTGGCTTCATTCTACCGAGTATAGTCGGCTATAACTATAGTGACAATGAAAGAATAGTTTTCTAAAATTTCTTTAGATTCATTGAAACCGTACCTAACTATTCATCGTATCCCTATTGGCACGCTTTTATTTTCGATCACGGTACGACAAAAGAGAGTGAAGATTTCAATCGGCTTGAATGTTTGTTGGATTCGCATGGCATTTTCCGTGTCCGGGCGTGGCATCGACAGTGGGAAAGGGATCGACTAGTTTCGTATGGTTGCCCTCGTTCGTGAAAATGAGAAAACGAATAGGTTGCACGTAATTATTGGCTTTTACTTGTTAAATGTTAAAATAGGAGCAAAAGGATAGAACAAAAACCGAACGACAATGGTGGAACGAATGGCATAATAACAAGCAGCAACTGCAATAGCATCAGTAGCAATGACATAAAAATAGCGTCAGCGCCAAGAGGTAGGCACGATCGACTCTTTTCTTCTTTGACCCGTTTTCAACTATTTTCGATGTTTACGATTAGAAGCTACGACGAGATTGAAAATATGTTGCAAGTTAGTGATAACGAGACGGCTAATTATACGTACAATGGCTTGTTTGCTCATCATTCGTTAGTTATACTGGTCTAACGTTGAGTCCCAATGGATTCAATACGCACGAGAGTCGATTAACTCAGAATTTTTCCTTCCAGTGATTTACTTTATTTCTTTGATCGCCATTGATCGCTACCGCATCGATTGTAATTTTGGTTGTATTATAGAAATTTTGCAATGGAAATGACAAAAACTTGAATAAAATTATTAAGTGACTGCATTTTTGCTGATCATCTACCAAAACATTAAAAAAATGAAGTATAAAGACAATTACGAATATTGATAATTAATTTGATAGAAAATCATATAACTGGTAATTATAAAGTAAGTTTTATAAAATTATAAATTGTACGCATAAAGTATGTTTCGTCATTTTCAGTATTTCATAATTTTACTTATGAAGGAAGAAAGTCATTATTTATTTTTCAAATTTGCAAAGTTAAATTAATAAATCAAACGAATCAAAATTTATACGCTCGTGTCTCACAATAACCTTTCTCGAAATTATACGAGCTCACTTTCAAGAGATTCAACAAAACAAGGATGCATATTCCATTTTCGTTTAATTCGTGCAATTAAATTCGTAGTGGTTGGATATGTAACGTGAGAAAAATTACGAAGCGCAAAGGGTTATATTCGTTACGCCGTATAGTTGCCTTTAATGGGTTCCTCGTCATAGATTTCAGTTGACTGTTACTCTAATGGATCCGGTGATAATTTCACTCCTTTATTCCTTGAAATTACGCTTAATTTTTGCAAAAAAGGAGTAAAAGTATCGAAAGTGTAATTAAACGAAATGCTCCGCCCTGGAAAAAAAGTGTCTCTCCCTCGAATACCACTTAAATACCACTAGAATTGTAATTCGGATACATAAAAGTTAAGGAACCTTCGAAAACAGAAATATCGAAATTATTGCCCTATCGTATATTTCTTTGGGAGCAAATAATTGCACAGTTGTCGCGCGAAACGCCATGCAAGGTAAAAGAACGATAAAACAAAAAAAATTTCTTTTTTACGGCGACATGTTCGATTCATTCGCTAGACTGCGCGTAAATTTGCAAACGGTCGAATCGAAGCGTGTCGTTGTCATTTCGAAAAGTCTATAATAAAAACGTTCTTTCGTTGACCACGATCGGCGTTGAACTTTTATCTCCCTATTTTTTTACGAACGCGACAAAAGCTCGACGCATCCTATGACGATATTAAAATTTATTGCGTTGTCGTTACAAGGCAACGCATACGTTTCAACGCGTGTCATTTGCACGGGGAAAGCAATTCCATGGCCTAGGAATACTTCGTAATACGTCGGCTGTGCAACAAATTTCACGCAGAGAAGGAAGAAAACAAGGAATGAAAAAAAAGAGAAGAAAACGTCGAGAACAAAAGGAAAAAATTGCACGTTAATGACGAATAACAGCCGCTCCCATAAATTTCTCTTTCAGCGTGGCATTACGTTCGCTCGTTCGTCGTTCACGACGATAAAATCAATCGACGACATCGTCAAAGCGACGCATTGTCATCGATATTCCGACGAGAAATCTCGCGTAGACGAATGTACCTCTCGACTCGTCGATCTCGAATATCGAACTTCTCAAGAGCGAAAGCAAAGCTCGCATATTATAAGTGGTTTTTGAAAATCGAGAGAAATCGTATCGTTTTGCTATCTTCTACGATAAAAGCGACAAATAAAGAAATATATCAAAAGAGAATATACGTTGGAAAAATCAATAGACGAATTCTTAATTATAAGGCAATCGTCCCGTTTTCTGAAAAAAAAATTACAAAAAAGCTCTCAGATCGTTCGTTAAAATTGCAAGAAATTGACTCGAAAAGTCAATTAACTTCGCTCTATATAAATTCTAGTATCATCGTAAACAATGTATACAACAATTTCACGTTGCGAAGAGAAGAAAATGTAACTTGGAAAATTCGTGGGAAAATCTACGTCCAATCGAATTTCGAAATTAACGAGTCATGACAATTGTACGGAACGAAGCGAAGAGTCGCGACTAAATCGATACACGTAAAAGCGAAAAAATGACGCGACGCATGGAACAAGGACGCGAGTTTGCGCAATTCGAACGAAGAATAAATAATTTTTTCAGTGAAATTAATTAATAATACGTAGGTGGCGTGGCGAGATATAAAAGCAACAACGACTGCGCGCACAACTCGTGATGCTTTTTAAACGTGTGTTCGCTCGAGCACGATATCAATTTGTCATAATTAGCGCAGCGAGTATTAAAAAAGAGATAAACGAGCGGAGGGTGAAATAAAGAAACGAGTAAATAACGCGAAAATCGTGACACGTATGGTGCGTTCTTCCTTCGAATTATTCGTTCTTCTTTCGTTCTATGCGCTTCTCCTTCTTTTCTTCTTGCTGCGACCCACGCGAATTAACTTCGTTTCGTTGGAACGCGAATTTGGGGTAACTCGACGTCGCGGTAAATGTTGTCACACTGCCAGTCGGTTTACGTATCAAAGTGTAACAAGGTTAATGAAACGATGTCTTTGCAAGGAACATTTTTCTATCTCGTTAGCCTTTTCGTCCAATCTCAAACGTAAGAAATAGTTAGATGATGAAAAGGAAGCGGGAAGAACGTCTAAAGAACGCTGAAGAAATCGAATGCTGTAAGAAACAGAAGGCTTTTGACATACGTACCTTACGAATCGTAGGTACTTCGATGTTCGGACTTTACTTCTCAAAATTTAATTCAATCGAGGTATCGTTCGGAACTGGTAATTAAAATTTGCTTTTGGAATTTAGTTCGTCCGTGAAAAATACGAAAAGATACAAAAGACGAAAATAAAAGACTGCTCCAAGAACGATAAAGTTTGTACCACCTTCCAACGAGTAATTTTCAATCGATTGAAGGCTACTCATGCGATATTAATAGAGAAAAATCAATTCGATGGAAACGGATGCAGACCAGTCAAGTTAAGTTTCACGATTTATTTCGATTCAACCGTAGGTCGTCTATTTTCACGCTTGCGATATGACCGTACGTCGACACGGCTGAAAATTAAGATAAGACTCATTCGTTCGTGACTCTTCCTCCGCCGTTCGATCATAACGCGAAGAACACGAAGGAGAAAACGCGCTCTAGCGTTCAAGGGGACTCCGTGGCGGTTGGAGTCGGTTTGTCGATCGAAAGACCCTTTTCCCTCCGTGGTGGCGGAAGGAAGACATTGGGGGAAGGACTTGAATTTTTGACCGTTTTCGGGGATGGGCGGAAGAAAGGTCGACAGCGCGGTAGCTAACCAAGCTACTGTCGAGCTGGACGAGAGAGAGAAAGAGAGAGGGAGAGAGTGATAAAGCAGGGTCAAAGACGATGAAAGAAAAAAGACGGTCGGTCTGGTTCCGGTGCGTGATCCGTGTGGGATTCTCCCACGACGTCTGTTCCTCAACCGACTTCTTTCGTAGTGACCCGCCGTAAAGACGCCCCGTTTTATCTGTCTGCGCATATCTACGACGATTCACGGTGAGACTCGTCGAGATAATTAAGAATTCGTGCTTCGTTGCCCTCGCGTACGCAAAAGCGAGAGACGAGGACGCCTATCGCCTTCCAATTTAAAATATCCCGATAGGTTCGAGATCGGATTCGTTTCTGATTTCCTCCTTTCAGTCGTTTTCTCTATCCGTTCTGTCCTCCCCCTTAAACGAGTCTGGGAGAACTCTGTTCGAATTGTGAACCGTATTCTCGCGAGTTGCCGCCGTTTCAACCTTCTTACGTCTTTGTTCTCGAGTTCCAGTACTTTTCGTTTCGTCACGATTTTTTTTTTCACGACGTTATCACAGAAATGGAAAAGCGATTCCACAAACGTCACGCGGAGTGACGAAAAGGGAAAAAGAGCGAAACTTTTAAAGTCAACTCTCGCAGAATGGTTATTTTGCGAATACGAGAAGAAAATATATTTTGTTTCGCGACAAACCGATTTAACGTAAAGAAGTTGCTAACATTAGTCGAAGTTAAGGGAAAATATTATTTTTACGACGATTCACGAGGAATAACGGAGGCGAGGAAGTGAGCAAGAAAGAGAGATAAAACAGAACTCAATTTTATGCGAATCGTAAGCGAGGAAGAAAGCACGAATAAACTCGCGTGTGTTTAATAAGGATAAGGCAAAGAAAAAGAATATTTCTGTAAGTTTGTCGACCTGCTGTTATTTCGAGAATGAACGAAATCACCCGGTTAAGAGATCTCTTACCATTGCGTTTCACGATAAAATAAATTCGCCGGAAAATTCATTTTTCCTCGATGTCTTTGAGGGACGGTTTCGGTCTCGTGGATATCGACTCGTTTTTTCATTCGCGTTCACGCCTAGTTTCTTCAGCTTTATCTCGAGGACTGACCGAATCACGTTGATTTTCAGTAAAACTACCGTAAATGCGATCGATATTTTTTCCGACATTTTGATACTAGTATTATTGAAGAAACGATTTGACTTTCCCGAATAAAAGGACTTATTTGCTCGTTCGACAACGTTTTTCCAGGAACCAGTGACAATATCGCGCAATCAAGAAACAAACGCGAATTAACGTCGATCGTTATTGGAATTATTCGTATTAGTTTGATAAACCAGAGAACTGTCGAATTATTCCAATATCGAACAAGCGACAACAGTTGTTTTGAATGCATAGAACTTGCACTTCGTGAAACGCGACGGACTTCGCGAGAAAGGTAAGTATACACTGACTGAAGTATTAAGTCGTGTAATTTAAACTGTCGGATTATTCAAAGAAAAAGAAACATAGATTTTTAAATCTGTAAGCTTTCAAACATATACATCTAACCACTTCACCAATAAATTCGCGAATGATGAAAAATCCGACGTTTAATGTAACATAATCTAGTATATATTTTAGACAAGAAGAAAGAATGGGAGTAGAGGGTGGAATGGCCCGAACAGACTTCGAGTGCGCTACTCTCGAATCTACTTTATGAATTTTAGGATAGTCTATAACGATATTTTCGATAAGACGCGACTTTAGATCTCAGAGGTCGCCGGTGGAGAGAGAATCCTCGTGGATCGCCTTTGCTCTCTGCCTTCAGTTCACCATTGAGGCAGATAAATCGATAACGACGACTATAACGATAAAGACGATATTTCTTTCGCGCATGGAAATTTCTCTGTTGATGATGCCCGACGAAAGTGAACTGTTAGTTCCAAACTGACTTTTTAATTACGAGCGCGACGTGTAATTATAACCGAAGGACTTACGATTATAACGGCTACGAGAGACGAGAAAAGCTTGAAACCATCGGCCACGTAGATCGACGGATTTTAAAGCATGAAAGCGAAACGAGAATGCCTCTTCAACAATGTGAAAAAATAATGATGAAAGGAACATTAATATAAGCAATGCACTCGGTATAATATTATAATGATTGCGGTCGATTTATGGACAAGCGGATTAAAGTAGAGCGATATACGCGTTGATCGTTATGTCACCCAAATCTGGGTGACGGCCTTGCTTCCGTAAGAGCCTCGTCACCCACAATTTGACAACGCTATTCTTCGTCCAGTTATCTTTATATTTCATACAGTCGAATTTGGTTTCGCAGATTTATCTTTTTTGTGTTCCAATATTTAAATATTTCAGATAACAAATCGGTATTATTCGTATGTTTCGACGATGCGTCGTAAGAATGAAGATACCAATTCCAATTACAATATGAAATCAACTAGATGACTTATATCGTTAATGTTTCCCACTACGACGAAACTTTAATTTGGGTTCTGGAGGAAACACATTCGTTCCTCGATGGACGATCAAAGTGTTAAAGAGAAGGATACCGAGTCGTTTCGAGCGTTTCGTTAATTTGCCTTACTTTCGACGCCTTCAGTCGTTCCACCGTGAACTCACCAAGCACCAATTGGCGTCCAATTGATTCGATAGTCGCGCGTCTTGAGCCTTTGAGCGTCGACTGTTCAGGATCGACTCGACAATTGAAAGGAACTCGTGCTACTGATGAACGCGTTTCTGCGAGGAGAAAAAGTACGAATGGAAAGCGCGCGTTCGAATACTCAATTCGGCCTCGCGACGGTGCGACGCGAGGGGCAAATAGAACAAAGAAAAAAGGAGAAGGGCTGAGAAGGGAAGAGGAATATTAACGCTCTTCCTTCTGACCGTAGACACGCGATAACCTTCACGCGTTTCACGTCAAACGACGCTAATAGTTAGGTACAAAAGACGGTCTCTCGTCGTCCGGATAGACACAAGGACGGTTGCTTATATACGTACGTGCGTACGTACGCGTGGTCGTGCACCTACAATGCTGAAGGTGTGAAAGACGACGAGCTGCGATGTCACCGCGACGCTGTCCTTATCGCATTCCTCGATTAAGCTTTCAAAAAGAAGGGATTATAAAGCATCGGGGACATTGACGAAGGGCGGATGAAGAGAGAGTGTTTTTACTCGTACGTCTCCACGCTGTCGCGTTTCTTATACCGAATACGCCGTGTAAGACGATTTTTCTTCTCGAGTAGCGCTTGTTACCGAGCGATTCTACTTGCTTCCGCTGCTAGTAGTGCAAGAGTGCAGAAAATAATCATTTAGTATCACTTTGCCTTTGCGATCATTACGAAGATATTTTCGAGCTTTCTTCTGCTATCCATGGAAGGCGTTTCATCATCGAAGGGCATTGTCCATTTCCAAAATCGCATCGGTTAAAGACTTCGAGACTACAATGTTAATCGAGAAACATATTCCTAGACGGAGTACGTAGTATTCCGAATCGAAATATCGATATATATTCCGATATCGGAAATTATTTAATTGCGATTTCAAACGAGTATACGATTGACATTTATTTTATATATGTACAGGGTGACCAATGGGAACGCGTTGAAAGTTACGCCGTACAACCTCAAAACATCGCAGAGCTGATAAATAGTATTAAA
>JAITYT010000158.1:226346-236491 GCA_025433975.1 Liostenogaster flavolineata
GCCAGCTCCCTCGAGTTAATTAGCCGCCATCGCGTCTTGTCGTAGCAACGGGAATCCTGAAGAACGTTATTATTAGGCCGCATCGCCTGAAATATTCTCGAGAATTTGAAGCGTTGCGTTAGTTTTGACACGGCTGACAAATTTTCTTTTATTCTTTTCAATGGAATTCTCAAAAGGGTCAGTTGTTTTTAAAAATTCGATTCCAATCAATCTTTCAGAAAAGTAATCGTAACATTGGGTGGCCGAAAAAGTATCGAGCCATTAAAGTTCTCTTGAAATATAAAAAACGATTGATTTTGCCTTTTAATAATCAATTTATTGTATTAATTGCAATTAATTGTAATTCCAACGTCGTTAACTCAGATAATCGCAAATTTCGAAAAAGTTTCGAAAAAGTTTATATGAGTAAATATAAAAAATCATTGTGGACAAAATCGGACTGAATGCCGATGCACGAGTAACAAGACGAGGTTCTGCTTCGCCCCTTCGCAAACGATCGATTCGATCAGCTGTACAGAATACGATTTGCTATACGATGAGCAAGCAACAATCGTTTTTCGAAGATGCGCGAGGTGTAAGTCGTGAACGCGTGCAAGTCCGAAGGAAAGAAGTAAGACGGAAATGGAGAAACTTTCGCTGTTTGTGAGTTCAATGACGTCGTAAGTCACGTGGCACCTCCGTAGGTGGATCTTTCCTTTCTTCCACGCGAGAAGAGAAATTCTCCGTGTAGCGTGTGAAATAGGTCTCTTTAGTTCTTATTTGCCGTAATGGCGACGTAAGTTCATCGAAATTAACGGGGCGAAGGGCGGGAGAGCGAGAGCGAAGGAAGAAGACAGGGTCTAAGAGGGAAAACGTACGTAGCACGAAGCTCTCCGTTCTTCATCGCGTGCGAGCCACGACGAAGTTCCTCTTCCTGACGTTGACTTTATCGGTAGACGCGTGGATGAGGAAGAGAGGCGCGGGGGGAAACGAATCAAGTTATCCGAAACTTCCATCGACTGAAATTCCCGAAGGAACCTTTCGAATTTTGTCGATTTTCCGAGCGTTAACCCGTTAATCCGCGCGTCAACATTGGCCTTTGGTCGAGGTCATTCCATTATTTTTTATTCCTTCGTGACAACGCGGTGTAATAAGTACGCCATCTTGCCTGCCGATAAAGAAGATAAAGCACGATGTTAAGTGACGTAATCAGCGTAAAATGGATTAAACAAAAATCGAGAAAATTTCCGGAGGGATGCAATAAAAGGGGAAACGACGTGTCGATCGACCTTCCGTCGATGACTATAATAATTCAATGCACGAAGTCGTGATTTTACATCCATAATTTATAGCAATTCCGTGACGACTCGAGCAATCAACTCGAATTCATAGGATCTCCATGGTAAATTAGCTTTGATAAACAATCACGACAACTCGATTTGACTTCAACTTGACGTAGAACGTTGCCAGCTACTTCGGAAACGACAAAACGATCCCACGCGGGAGTTCGGGTCTCGACGAGGTACGACGACATCGAAGGATACGAAGCACCGTAGGACGCGAAGAATGGAGGAAAATCGTAGGCAAGAGAGTGGGAATCTTCGCGAGTAAACGGACAGATCGAAGCGTAAAGGAAGGTCGTAATAAAATTACGAACGGAGAGAAGCGACTTCGTTTCTCTTCGAACGATTTTCGAGGCAATTTGAAGGAAATCGTATGTAGGTCACGACGTGGTGTTCGAGGGGAATGCGAGTATTCGGGTCAGCGTGGCAAGGGTCAACCGTCGAGACGACAGATCCGCCGGCGAACTTCCGGAAAGCGAGGCGCATCGAGAGACCCTTTTCACGCTGGACAGAGCAACGCGGTAAATTCTCACCGCACGTCTAATTTTCCTCTCGTCCGTTGCCTCCGAAGAGCAACTTTTACGTAACGTTCTTTCTTACCACTGGAATAATAATAATTTCGTGATTAACGATTATGTATTATAAATATATTTGACGTGGCGAAGCACGACGAAATTTCGTTAACCAATTCTTTTGAAATTACAGCAAAAGTAATCGTTACTATATACATGGATAATAACACAAATGTCTCAAGATATTCTTGAAATTATTTCGGTTCGAAATACTACCGATAGGTCAAGCTCAAACGTTTATAACGATAGAACGAACGAACTTTTGATACAAAAGATTTGTAGGAATTACAATTATATTGATGACTAAGAGCCATCAAAAAGTTAATTAACAGAGTATCATTTTATACGAAGGAACGTATTCCAAAGCTTTTACTCTTTCGTTCTAAAGGATACGAATTTGTAATTGTGCTCCCGGAAAGTAACGAGACTATTGAACATCCCGTTATTAATAACTGGAACGTATCTCACTCACAATGATTTTGTGTAACGAGTTTTGCAGCAGAGTCGGTCTTATTACCCCTCGGGTCAACCTTGAATGTGCTATCCTTTCATGGAACGATTGCATATATTCGCCAATTCGTGCACTGCAGTATGGTCAGGACCTATTTATAATTTCATTCTTGCTACCTGGGTGCTCAGTTTCCCGATAGCAAAAAACAATGAGAGATTGCATCGGTTAATAGTTCTGCTATGATGCGGGTACCCGCACGCCAACGTAGGCGCAACGATGTACCGTCGTAAGTATTTTTCACAAGTGTAACGAATGACGATATAATTCAACACTGAAAGGATTAAAAAGCGTATCGTTCGAGTTTGATGCACTATAATGCAATGATTATCCATTTGCTAGGGTAGCAAAGCGCATAAACGAATAGTCCGCTCAATTTCACGTATATTCCACTTACTTTTAGGCGCGGGCCATCAGCGGCCGTTTTGTTCGTTACGCTCTCGTCGAAGAACTGGTTTTCCTCCTCGATCGCGTTCGGATTATTTCTTCAACAGACTCGATAATGTGTAAGAGATGACACAAGAGTGTATACGGCTCTGAGACGAGCAAGAAGCCATCGTCGGTTCGATATTCATAAACAGAAGGCGAAGGACGTCGAGCAAAGAGTTATTGTATTTGAAAAGCAGACGTATTTTATTAAAAATATATGGTAGTATTGCAATATATTGTAGTAATGTATTGCAGAAGTATCGCATTAGAAAGAAGACGAGTTAGAGGAATCGATTTATAATAAATTAGCAACGTTCGTTTAAATTAGATCGAGTTGTTTTGAGTTTTCCGAAACTTCTAAAAAAGCGCAGTGGTGATCAATCTACGCTTATTACTGGAGTTTACCTTATCATGGTTACGCTATAATCACAAGCAGCCTGCAAAGAAGGATTACGAAAGTAGAGATAGTGACGATAGGATCGTTGAACTTTCCGTGCGCAGAAGAGGGATTTTCGACGATGGAGCGTCCATCCTCCCCCGAGAGGTACGAGGCAAATAAAATGTCGACTGGATCTACGGTGTAACCGCGTAAATCGTCGTGCTGCATACGTCGATTACGACAAACGCGTGGAACGACAGAGGGAAAAAGTAAAAGACCGGCGTCGAGTTTTTAGCGCGGTCGTTCGTCAATTTAGGATCAGCGAGCTCGAATCACTCGCAGTCCCTCGGACGTTGAGAGATGGTTGATTTACGCCCGATTTACGATCGAATCGCTATCGTCCAAAGCAGCTTGCTAAAATTTTATTTAAAGCGCCTTTAATTACGCGCACGTCACCGTCGATTTTCGCTTCGTTATGAGCACACAACTTTTCCGGCTTCGTTTGATCATTCGAAATGTTTCGCGTATCTGTGATTTAATAACTCGAATGTCAATAACACTTCGCGAGGAAAGGAATGATTCCAAGTGAAGTAGTCATCAAAGTTATCGTTAAGACTATTTTCACGGTATTTTTATCGTTAATATTCTTCGTGATATATTTTCTTTGTATCAAACGAGCTTCCTATTTTTGTAAACCGATGAACTACGAAAATAATACAAGATGGAAGAAGCGTTCGTTCCTCATCGTTCGAGTATGAAAATGAAATATCGTACGTAAAGGAAAGTCAATAAAATAAATGATAAAACGATTTAAAATAAGAATTATGATTCCACCCTGTTTTGCATCAGCATCGTTCGACCTTGCCATCTTCTTGCACCGAATCGAGCCTGACGAGAACGACGTGAGCGACGATTTTTACTCGAGATACTTATTTTCATAGATTTCGCGTGCTCGCTCGCTTCCATCGACATCGTCGTACATTCCCATAAATTACGGCGGCAGCGTCGTCGCGATGGTAGCTCGTCGTTCGAAAATAATTCGAATTTGCATCGAAGATTGGCGTCCGGGCGCGCTCGCACGCTCGGCGCGCAACAACGCGCAACCCGTTCCGCGCGATTAAACCGCGATACATCAGCGTAAAAGTGCGATGCTCGGTATTCGGAAAAGCGGCAATCGACTGATTTTGCGCTAAATCGACCACGCAGGCGAGCTCGAATCATACTAAATCGTAGATTCCCTTTGGCGCGTCTACCCTCGAGGTTGGATGAACGCTCTGCGATCTTACCGCGTTCAACCTTCCACGCGATTGCCATGAATTCTTAACATTGTTACTGCTTTTATATTCCGTATAATCTTCTGTGTGTTCTAATGATTTTAATACTATTGACATTTTCGAGAGACGAAACAATATTGGCGACACATTTATTTCTTCGAATTCGCACGTGCCTTTTGAACTTTTCACTCTATCGGAAATTGAAAATTCACGCGTGTTCACTCGTGCGTATTCGCATGTACTCGTGGAGTAACCGATTGTTTAAAAATACGAATAAGTTTCGTTAATTTGACTGAAATGTGTTCGAGCGGATAATCTCGGGTGCCTTCGCGCGTCGCTCATCGAGAAACTCTCGAATCGTTCTGCGGTTGAACATTGCATCCTTCCTTGAAATCCAGACAGATGCTATTCGTTCGGTCGATAATGCATCGAAGCGTGAACAATTCAAATGCGTTTCCGTTGACTCGCGACGTAGGATCGAAAATATTGAAAAGCCGAGAAATGGGTGAACCTCCATGTTTACGCGATTGTCTCTATTTATAACGAATATATCGGAAATGCAGACGATCTCTTTATCGCGGTGCGCTGACGAGATGAAAAAATGGCGATGGAAAAATAAAAAAAGAAGCCAGCGCTATCGTAAAACATCGGTTGAAATAACGTTTGGCTCTTGCGAACGAATTTTAATTTACCATTTCTCTCTCGTATAGACTTTGCGTTCGAAAAGCGAATCATTCTTTTTTTTTCTCTTTTTTCTCGCTCTCTCCGATCTTCTCTACGATTTTTCTCCTGTTATCTGTATCAACGTACCTTCGTGGAACCTCTCGTACGTATCCATACGATATGCGTACGTTTGTAGGAGCTACGTTAAAGCTGAGCGTCACAAAAACCAGAATTCTGCGTAGCGGCGTACAAAAGGGGATCGTAAAAAAAGGAAAAAGGAGATACGCGAGTATCTTCGAGCATTTAGAGACAACGTAACGAGAAAGTCGGAGACCTCGCACGTACGCGAGAATCGACGCTTCGTTGGATCCGTCATGTACGATCGTGAAGGAAGGAGAATGGAGGGAGAGAAAAGCGAAGAAGAGAGAAGGAAGCGACGCATGATATATCGGTGACGGGAAAGTAGAATCGTGGATTTCAGAAGGAGCCAGCCAGCACGGCAGCATGCGATACTATTCCTCGAAAGGGAGCAGCGCCGTACCATAAAAGTGCGTTACCATATAAATAGGCGTCGGTGGAAAAATAATAAAGCGTATCCGAGAAGCCGTTGGACGACCCCTTCCGCCACCCCTGCCCCTGCCCATCGTGGACTACGCTTTTTCCACGGAATAGTGAGAAACGATGTACCCCCCGAAACGCATTTTTATGACAGAACTCTATTCGTTCGCTTTATCAAATCGTTTTATATACTCCCATTTCCTTCCACCACTTCTTCCTCTTCTTATTCTTTTTATCATCCTTTCCTATGCTTTTTTCGATCTCTTCCTCTTTTTCTTTCGAAGATACGCGTTTCGTCGATGTGAATCTGCCTGCTAGTGATTTTTCTTTTAGCCGTTTCTTCTTTTCTTCTCTTCTTGCCCGTTTATATCGTTCTATCTTTCTCTCCTTTTGTACTATGCACCATTAACGAGTATTACCGACCGCATTTTGGAGGCTATCACACCGCGTCAATTAATTATTTATCGATAAAAGGCAGCTTATCTGTACAACGCATTATTCGTGAGAGGTAAATGGGTTTCTATTATAAAAAATATTATAAAGCATATAAGCTTCCTTGTTATTCATTGAATATTTATGGTCAAGCCGATAGCGAAGGTTGAACGTGTTCTAGACGATCAATGTTATACGAAACGAATGTTATAAATTTTGACAACATTTACGCGGATAAACTGGAAAGTGTGTATTCTTGTGCTTCATTTTTATCGATGAGTATTTTTGTCGACCTCGAGGATGCTGCCAACATGAATGAATTTTTTAGGTACTCAGTTAAATCGCGACTAAAATTGAACTTGTAAAAATTGGTACTGGTCAGTATTATAATTTAATACATTTAAAGTATCCTAAAGGATTGTAGCATTCGAAACGATGCAGATAGGCTACAAAATACTCATTTATCTATGCTCTTTGATTCACGTGCCTCTCCTTAGCACCTTTGCGCATTCTTTCATTTTTCTCGATCGTTTCCTTTCCATTCGTTTGATTTTAACGACCATCGTAACGACAGAACGACCTCGTTTCACCCGACGATTTTTTTTTTGGTGTTTTTCGATGAAATGCAATGACGAATCTCTCTCTTTTTGAAGAGAGACAGAGAGAGAGAGGAAGGGGAGTTCTCGATGTTTACACTTTTTCATACGCGACGATAAAAAATTCGTTACACGAAAATACCGTTTCAAAACAGTCGTTTGCATCGTTTTTCATTCGATGGATGCGCTAACATTCCTTCGTCGCGGATCGAAAACGATTCGCACGGTTAAACTTCGAGACTTGACCTCTCGCGGTAACCTCCATATTGGAAAATTCTGGCAAACGGAACTTCGTCCCACCGTTCACCTCGGTTTTGCTCTGCGAGCCAGGCCATCGGTTTTGACCTAATATTTTGTGGTTAAAGCGATGTCACGCCGTCCTCCGCTCCTCCTATTCTCACGCTCGTAACGAAGGTAAAGCGGTACACGTTCTGCGTGTTTCCGTAAGAGCATGATTCCATTTCGTAGGAAGTTTCGATCTAACGCGAACGAATAAGTTCGTATGAGGCGCGACGCGATTCCATACGTAGCCGCGAACGAATGAATCGAAATTCGTGATCGCGTGATCTCGGAACACCATCAAAATCTACGATTTTTCGCGTCTTTTTGCCTTTCTTTTCTTCGTTCCATCGAAATTCCCATTGTGAGAAGGGGAATTTCGAATATTTCTCTGGTGCAACCGTTTTATTCTGCGGGCTTACGGTCGATTCGCAAAACGAAGAAATTCGATGAGAGGATCGCGAAAGAGAAGAACGAAATAAATTCATGGGGAGATTGAGTTATCGTCACACGTGTGAAATAGATCGAGTTTCAGATCGGCTTGGTCATATATTTTTTAGTTTTGTTAATTTTCAAAGGTAGCGATAGAAGATGATGTAGCCCATGCGAATTTTTCCATGTCTAAAAAAGTCTTGTCTCGAGTGAAATAAAAATACCTCGAGTTGGTTAACGTATCTCGTTCTTTCTCACTCGTCGATGGATGCTTGCGTTTCACACCTTCATACAAAAGGCTTATGACGCATTGCGTCGTTTCAGATATTATTATTCATTACTCGTTATATGACGCTTGTAATTCCTACACTGTTCGTCAATGCGTTATTGTTTAAACTCTCGTTATTGACATTCTAATTCTCGTTTATAAGTACGTAATATTTCTATAGGGAAATATATGTTTACTCATTCATTTGCCCTTTTCGTTGAATCGTACATCAATTAGATGAATTTTCATACCATCGTCGACACGACGCGTATTTTCAAATCGAAATACCTAACGATGGAATTCCAAAATTTAATAACAATAACGGTAATTACATTACTAATATACTTTATCCATTCGAACAATGAGCGAATCGATACGAGCTAATAATCCCGGTATTGTCGTTAGAGTCGTATCGATTCTCGATTGATTCCGTGAAACTGAAAATCGCACAAACAAGAGAAAAGGCTGACGATAACTCTTCACGGTTAGAACACAGTTCGAAACTAAAGCCGCTCCTGTGGGTCGTCTTGTGAATTTATATTTACATCTTGATTTCGTGCCCTACGTTGGAAGTTTCCGATTATCTTTTCTATGAATAACTCGATCGTACATAGACTCCAAAGTCTCACCGCCTTAGACTACCGTGAACCTCTTACCACTTAAGCTTGGAAGACGACTTGGCTGTTACGTCGATCTTCCTCCCACTTTCGAAGCTTTCCATGCAGGCAACGTTTATCGTTCGTCCCCGCCGTTGCGCGACGACACGCCGTAATTCCATACGAAACAAAAAGATCGGAGACGCTCGCCTCGCGACAGACTAAATTCGAACGACGCGTTCATTACGATCAGAGGCGGAAGAACTCGCTCCATAGTCAAGAGCGATCGATATGCGCTCCCTTGTCTAACAGCCGTGACTGAGACTCTAAAACGCGATCTGGCGCAAGGGGGTGGCGCTATCACCAGAAGCGACACGGCACTCCTTAAGTAACAACGACGCCGAAATGATGCTAAGAGGACGCCTAGAGGACGCGTCATCCTTCGGTCGATGTCTCTATGGATCGAGGATTACGTCGCGTCTATAACCGTCGTGGTCTCCTCATTTTCCTCTTCCTCCTGCCCCACATCTCCTCCCGCCTAGCTGTCGCTCCTCCGTACGGTGCCGTGCTTTATCCTTCCTTTCTTTCAACGTAGCTACCTTTCTTCCTTCTCGCTTGATTGCCCAACGACGAAGAGTGACGTGGAAACTTTGCAGCAAAGGGGTAACCGAGATAAGTTACGAGGATGTTCTTCCACTGTCGACGTCGTCATCGTCTTCGTCGTTCGAACGAAGAGGCAAGACGAAGCACGAGATTCCGTCGGTGAAGAAGACGAAGAGGAGAAAAAGGAAAGACTTTAAATCCACGTAAGAAGAAAGAAAGAAAGAAAGAAAGAAAGGAAGAAGGACAGAACTAACGTCAGCGTGGTCGTCGTTGTCGACGTCCTCGTCGTTCCATCGCGGTTATCCCGGAGATAAATGATTTCATGCTCGGCTTACGACGCGTCATCGTCTCTGTTCTCGTTTCTCTTCCTTTCGGCCAGCTCCTCGAAGTCCTTTCTCCTCTTCCATCCGCTACTTCGCTCCGTGTATATCTTCCCTCTTCATACTCCGGAAAGCGCTGTCACGACGAGCGTGCGCGAGCGGAAAAACGCCAGGCTGATCGTACTTCCGCGAATAATCTAACGAAGCCGAAGGTTGCACGGAAGGAGAAGCTCCGTGGAAAATGAATTCAGTGACGACTCGAGAAAGAGAAGATTTCCATTTATTTTCCCTCTTTTTTTTCATCTTCCTCTTTCCGACACGCGCGCTTTACAACAATTTTATCTTCGATATTCGTCGTTCCTGGCTAAACGGTGCAATTTTGCATTTCGCGTAAGACAACTCGTGTTGTACTCGAAATTCGCTTTCGAGGAGATCGTCGAATATAACGGGGAAAAAGATGCGAAGTCGATCGTTGTTAGCTTCGATCGTGAAAGCGGTCGAACGCAAAAAAGAACGATAAATTTTTGACTCGACTTTAATTCACACGAACGTATGTACGTCGCGTAACTTCCGATGCAGCTAAGTAGAATCTATTGTTCGTATCTACCCGTTATGAGTTACCACGACAACAAGTTTTTCTTTTCACTATATAGTGGAGGCTTCGGTTAGTCTTTTGTCAACTGTTTTGTACAAAACAAAAGTACATATTCGTCGTGTAATGCTTTGGGAATTTAAACAAGGCAATAGTGCTAAGGCGACAGCTGAAAAAATTACAGTGTATATGGCGAAGGATTAATAACTGATCGGGTAGTTAGAAATTCGTTTATAAAATTCCGTTCTGGAGGTACGACCTTAAAAGACGAACCGAGGGCGGGACGTCGTTCCGACTTTGACGACAACCTTTTAAAGGCAAT
>JAITYT010000158.1:237883-249415 GCA_025433975.1 Liostenogaster flavolineata
TACTTTTGCTAACTTTACCTCGAGTGTATTATCGCCATGGTTATACGCGACAGTCGACGAACGCTATCAGGTTTATGCGCAAAATATCGATCTCTCTTATTGGAGAACGAAAGGCATCGAGGCGATCAAGGCAAATGGGTGTAACCGCGGGAGTTGCAATTTCCAAGGATTTCCATCCAGTTACGATTCGATGTTTTGTCCTTATTTCTTCGACCTCGACTCGATCGATCGATCGATTCTCGAGATCTACGAGTTTCACGATTCGACGTTGATTTCCCTCAGCGTAACGGTGTGCCTCTTTCATTCATAAAAAGTGATTGAGTCGCAATTTAACCCCTCGTCCTATGTGCAAAGTCTCGATGACGCGTTCGCAATCAACAACTTTTTTATTTAATAAAATTTTGCCAGGGAATTATATTTAAACGTTTAACTGCCTTCCGAACGAAGTACCACGAACTCGCATTTTTTGTCAGGTTTATGTATTTTTTATCACGAGTCTTATTCGACAAAGTAGGTTAACCTCTTAACCGTATATGACGACATTTTTCGTCATGCCCGAAAGACTACCGATTCTTTGAATATTGAAAATATTTGATTTATACTTGTATATCGAATAATGTAAAATTTGTTCCAGAAGTAAAAAAATCAATATGGTAAAAATATATAGATATAAAAAAAAATATTTCCTTATATTTCTTTTATCGCACAGTTCCTAGTGTGAAACGAGTTTCACAAAATTTTATTCCCCGGTCAAGAGGCTAAGCAGTTGAAATAAGATACACCGATTGTCAATTTGGAAATCTTTGGAAATCTGTGCGCTAACGACACAGACGAAGACTAAGACGACAACGACAAACGACGAGGAAAATCACGCAGTATTATCAAAGTCGAGGGAAGGAAGGAGTCTTATTCGACGATTCTTATTCGACGACGATCCAGGCGCCGTTACTACCGTTTCGAGCGGCTTAGTTTCGGCGCGAGGAAGATTTGTCGCATTAGCATAATTTAAGAGTCCTTCCGTGCCGCGATCTCGAGTGGTTCCGCCACCCTCTCCGCCTCCTCTATCCTCAACCTACTTTTATTTCCTGTTCCTCTTCTCTTACGCTTCTCTTGTACTTCCTCTTCTTTCTTTTCTCAACCTTTTTCCTCTTTTCCCTCGAAGCGCTTCCATCCCTGTGACAACGCGCAGACGAAGGAAAGTTTAAAGCCCCGTCTGGTTACGCGTAACGTTACCATCGTGGAAGCTCACCGATTCGTTTGTACGTGTAGAAGCGCGTTGCACCGCGCCGTGCAAGAAAAGACTGTCTTCCACTCGTCCGGACTTCAGCCGAAACTTCATGCACCGCGTTAAGCACCTCTGACCTTTCTTTTCGCCTTCTTCCGTGTCCGTTCTGTAAGATTAATCGCCTTTTGTCCTCTCCACGGTGATTGTTGCCGGTAGCTCTTTGCGGTTGAAAAGTTACGCAACACGTGGAAGAAAATTCAACGCGTGTTTCGAGTCGATCGACTTAAAAGGACGCAAAAATCGAAATCCAATATTGCACTGAACGAGAACCTCTCCCTCTGCAGTCTTAATCATAATTTTTATTATTTCGACTATTGAAATGTGCAAGCTGAAAAACCAATCCGACGATCGAATGATTTTTTATTTTAAAAAGAATTCCACGATCGAATTTCGTTGGATCTGGAGTAGTATAGTTAGCGCCGAATTCAAGACGACGTCGTGACACTCAAAATCCCTGATGCTGGATGTCAGCTCGAGAAATGCGTGTCAGTGCACTCGTATGACGTCATTTAAACGGTCTCTCGTTGGCTTGAAAACGAGAGAACGCGAGAGGGAGGGGAAAAAAAAGAGAGAAAAATTCGCTCTAGCGTAAAAATTAACGAGACTGCCCTTACACGTGACGCGACCCTCCATTGATGCAACGACGGGTCGTTGCATAACTTCGTTAAAAATTTGTTCGGCTAGTAGATCGTAATTTCTAGAAAAAAGGAACGCGCCGGGAGACTGATATAACGATAAGGATTTTGATAAGGTTCGCGGACATACCGCAAATTCGATCTTCCACGGTTCTGCATCGAAGTCGCGTTATTACGACGGAGTGACGCCATCAAGAGAATCTCATTGTGGGTTCGGGTTTATCGATGTCGCCAATTTTGATGGATAATTTAACGTCGTTTTCCGATCGTCACCTGCAGTAGCGCAGCTTTTGACCCTCGTTATCTCGTTACAACGCCGTGCTGCTCTCGTGATCACGAACGATGGCGTGATTCCTCCTTACGGGACAGCCGAAAGGTTTTCACGATTCGTGAAATCGTACGAACGAGTATAACAGAGGATTATTTTTTTTATTCGACATATTTCACGATGAAACGCGCGATATTTTCGGAATAATCGCGAGCACGCGTTCTACCTCAAACAGGACAAAGTGTATAGTTAAAGTCGAACGATGACGAATTTGTATCTGCGTACGCAGAATTCCAACGTAACTTTAGGACAATTAGCCAGTGCGTTTTCGTGATTACTTTTGCAGTGGAAACATAAAATTCATAGAGGACGAAGAGCTTCGAAATTTTTAGGACTAGACTATCGTCCGTTTATCTACAATATTCGATGAGATTTTTTCTCGTAGATTTCGATCGTGTGGAACGCCCGAAGGAAGAAAAGAACGCAGGAAACGGACAATCATAGAGGTTTAAAAATGGCATAGAGAAATTATGAGGAAGTCACGAAAGAAACGCAGCATGGAAAACGAGAGCGAGAGGTCGAGCGGCATAGGAGTGTCGATGTGACGGTATGCGTGAGCACAGCTGAGTTTGCATGCAGCAAGAATCGAGTGCTTGGAAGTCGGAAGGTAACGAGGGGGAGTGCGAGAGAGAGAGAGAGAAGAAGGAGGAAAAAAGAGAACGAACACCGCGGTGGCTATTGTATTCTCTCCTCTCGTCCAGATCGCCCTCTAATATAGAGGCAAATATTGTTGCGTACTACGGACCACTCGTTAGAAAATAAAAGCGTATTCGAGTTACAATGCGAATTAAATTACTTTCAAAGAGTTTTTATTCGCAGGCCGGACGATATCGACTTCGCCCCTTGTACGCGTCCTTTTATCTCGAATTTACCTAATTTGCATGGCAATAATGGTCGAATAAATGCGAGCGCATAAACGCGTTAACGCAATGACCAAATTCGAACAGCAACGGCGAAACTTACGAAATCTGATTTTATAAAAGCGATAAACTCGTAAAAATTGCGCACCGCTCTTGCTCTTGAGCCACGAACGCACCGACGTTCTGGGATCGGCTTTCGTTAAAATTTCACGGAAAATCTTGGCGATATCGTTTAGAACGCGCGATTTGCTTCTGGATGATCCGAGGTGGTCACGTATCGAAGGTAAAATTCCTACGATCGACGTGCGCACGCGACCTTGCCTCCGAGCCGAGGTCCGAGACGCGTCGAATACTTTCATCTGTAACGTTTGCCAACTCGTATTTACTTCCGTTGAAAAATATTCGATCGACTTCCTGCGTTCTTCGTCGTCGCGTTTCAATTCCAAAACTATCGATTACTCGCGCGCACCTATTTTCTCAAATCTATCCAGATTGTCATTTTTAAAAAAATTTCTTTCGAAAGTTCAACGATATTTTAAATTAAAATATACGTCGCATGTAATTATTGCGATACATTTTCGACAGTTCCTGATTACTCTCATACTTTAGTTTAATATTCATTATTGCTTGATAAATATTAACCGTTGTCATGCATTGGAAATATTTTACCTTTTAATGGGAATCTGGAATATACGTTTTATTCGTGACGTGGCTTTTTCATTTCTGCTTCCATTATGTACGCGTATGAAATATATGTATGGCATATCGACGCTTACATCGCGAGAAATTCTTCGAAACAAGAAGAGATAAAAATACGAATTCATTATCACGCAAAGAATACATGAGAATGTTTCTTCTGACGCAAGCATTCTCGTTTGAAAACCACGCCGTAACTCCAGGGAAACTCCTATTATCGAACAAAGTAAAGATCGACGCGAGATGAGAGAAGAATATGGAAATAAAGAAACGAGATCTCCACTCGCACAATCAGAAATACTTCGAAAAGAAGTGCTCGAACGTGGAAAACCGGATGTTAACGAGAGTTAACGTGCTTCGAGAAGGGATAACTCGTGAGTAGTTATGATATCGAAGTTAACACGAAGGAAACTGCGAATGACACTGTTTTTATTTACGCGCTACGATTTCTGCCCTTTTATCATTTGACTCTCGCCGAATTTAAATCAATTCTTCCATAATTAAATGTTAAACGATCGACAACGATACGAACTTCGAAATAAATCGACAATTAAAATACGACGAAAAGCGAGGAATTTTTTCAAACGATTAAACCTCATCTTTTATCATACTAATATCAAACAACGACACGTACGCGTCGTTCTTCTCAAATGGACAACACAAAGAACGTTTCTTCCGTCTTCTCGCGAGAGATCAACTAAAAGAAGACGAAAACGCCGTTAAGCGAGCGCCGGATTTTCTGATAACGATGGAGATCCTTCCGCTCCACCAACTCCTTTCCGTCGACCTATCAATCGATGGAGTCGAGCGCTGCCGGATCCAGAGGTAAGAATTTCTCCCGATTACGTGTCTCATCGCGATTGACGTCGAACCTAGTTCAACGGTTCCACCTGGACGTAAGCGAGCTGCTCGATGACGAATTCCGTCCATTCGCGAGAGCGAATATCCGGCACGTGAGGAAGTCGACCTGATTCTTTGCAGGACGACGACGCGCGGTTTTACGTCAGAAGCCGGCCAATCGGGGAGCTCAGGGCCGTGCAACAAGGACGCGCGCGATCCGGGAGACTGGATCGTCGAGGGACTTTCACGTATGCCTGATTATTTTCTCAGCGATAAGCACGAATCGATTTTTCATGCGTACGTGAAAGGAACAAGGTAGGATTTATTGATAAAAGTACGCGTCTACGCGAAGTGTTCCGAAATTTATCGTGCAAAGATTGGATCACCAAGGAAATCCTGTTCTACGACTCGCAATCACAGTGCATTTTGTTTCTACTAGGTCGTGCGACATGAAATGTCGGATTACTCATCGTTCGCAATTTAATTGCTGAATTGGTACATTTTTTAATTTTTATTTGTTTCAAATTTTTCTTTCTCTTTGAATAATTCGATATGATAAAACTAGAAAAGAAAATAGTTTAATTAGAAGCAGCTAGTAGTACTTCGAATTGAAACGTCGATGAGAATCATCTCCGGTTCAAAAATTTCTACCGTCAGTCAAGGCACGTTATCGCGCTTTTATTTTTAATAAAGAAAAAGACTCGATTCATCGGGATAACCGTGACAAGGATAACGATAATTTACGACGCCGAGAGGATAACGTGAGATCAAAAACGGGAGGGCGATAACGGCTCTCGAGCCTACGTGAAAAAAAGTACGCTTGTCGCCGTAGCATCACGCCGTGCACGGATTTCGTGCACAGTTGTTCATGCTATAATCGTGATAAATCGATCGCGCGGTCGCTATACGATACGATTCCCATCGCGTTTTACTCTCGCGTTTCGTTAGGACGATCCGCGGGCGAGGAAAACTGCATTGTTTCGAGCCACGTACGTAAAATCAACCTTCGAATTTGAGAACAGTAAACCAATATGAATGTAACGAAGGTTCGATCGTCCCGGAGGGAGAGAGAGACGGAGAGAGAGAGAGCGATATTAATAATGAAAGATAAAGAGGAAAAGAGAGAAAGAAGTTAGGAACCCCGTAAGGCAGACACCCATCTCCTTTCACGTCGTTATGCTATGCTACGTCTTTGTAAAACCGAAGCATATAGGAGGATCCTTTTCAATTCCTTACGCCACGCTGCGTCGCCTTTCTAGAATAAATCTTCTATCCGATACCAGGATTAAACTATTACTCGTTCAAACTTTATTATTTTTAAAAAAATCTTTATCTCATAGCTGCTCAAAAGTGCGTCTGTTACTGTAACCAAAACGAAGTCATCGATCACTCCACTTTTCTTATGAAGTTTTTCTGCTTTCCTGTTTCCATGCGATTGCCATAGATCTTAAAAACCTGAATGGCCTTTTTAACTCTACGTTTTTGACGCGCTTGATGTGAAATATTCTAGAATCTTTTGCACCGATGGAAGGAGAAAAAAAGTCGAAGTGAAATTCCAGTGTCGGCTCTAATTCTATAACGCGACACGCATTCGTTACGGACGTCGCGACGTACCGAACGATCGACAGGAACTTCCGAATGAACGTCCACGTAGGGAGCGCGACCTCTTTAAAAGGACCCTGCCTCGTAGGATAGAAAAAGTGAAGGAGAAGGAGGAGAAGGACTTATTAGACCATCGTCATTTCCGCAGCGAAACAATTCTTCTCCCACGCTCTTTCCAGGCTCATTCGCGCTCTCGCGTCCGTTCGTTCACATCCTGCGATTCAGAGGGACCGTCAAATTGCTTTTTCTTTCGTCGTCGTCGTCGTCGTCTTCGTCTTCGTCCTCGTCCTCGTCCCTCCTCCATCTCGCCTTGTCCGACGAAACAACTTCCTCCGCTTCTCCTCGGTTTCCGTCTACGAGGTGATAAGTACAGGTGTACCATGTAACCGGTAAAAATAATTCGATTGACGCACTGATTTTCGAAATGTGGTTCGCGTGGACGAAACAAGAAACGGTCAAAGGCATCGAATATTATTAAATTCGAATAATATTGGATAGAAAAATAGAAAAACCGAATGAAACGAACGAAACTGTAGGTGCGTACTTTCGTAAAGATACGATCGATTGAATTTTAAATCGAGTTACGTCATGATTCGAGTAGTCCGTGGAAATCACAATTTCACCCAGTCCAATAAAATATAACGTAATACGCGATAATCGCGAAATCTTATTTCCAATAAAATTCTTGATGTCCAATCGACTACTTTTTTCGGAGCTTGGTCACTTTATCGAAGATGACAGACAGGGCGAAATGAATCGAGGCTCGTTGTCACCACAAGGAACGAATCGAACCGCTTGTACGTTTCTAGAGCAGCGATTTTGATCGTGCCGGATAGTTTGGCTTGGATTTGCGGCGGAAGTGACGCCGACGGGAACTTTCAGTCTCCTGATGGTTTTTACAGCGTTGGATCGCGCGACGAATCGATGATGATCGTGGGACGAGACCAAAGAAAAAGAATCGTCAATTTTGCGCCCTCTTGGATCGCGAGTAACGAGATCTCGGACGCGTCGTAATAACTCGACGGAGTTCTACTCGATCGACGTTGAATCGCTAAACTAAACCGTTTTCTTTTTGTTTTTACTTTTCCAGAATGCGTTTCTTCTTTAACTTTTTGAATGAATTTTAAGTATTGGAGATTCGAGCATGAAAAACGCAAAATTTTAAAACGATCGTTACTCGTTCGACGACTTAACGATACAGAACTGTAGAAACAATCGCAGTATTTGTGGAAGAAACGAAATGGAATAAAATAAAAACAAAAATTCAGGCCTGGTTTTAATCAATTCTGGAAACGAATGGAATCGATAACAATTTCTGTTTTAATTTTTTGGATTAAATTTATTTGAATAAATATTCCTACGTGCTATCGCTCGGCCATATTTATCTATATATGAATTAATAAATCGGAAGATATCTCATGTACGATAAATAAATTAATAAAGGAATAAATAAATGACTAGAGAAGCGATTGGATAATTTATCGAGCCAAGATAGAAATAGGATCGAATTCTCTCTGGCAGCAGGGAAAATTCAACAATGATAATAATAACTTCGTCATGCGAATTTTGTGCATTTAACGCGACTCAAATAGCTTCGATCGTTTGTCAAAGAAAAATGTTACTAAGAAAATTTAACGAGAGAAATCGTACGGATACTTTTAATTAGCGACGATTAACGAGAATCCGAATCGTTCTCGATGGTACTCTCGTTTATTCCATTTTCTGCTTCCTTTCTATCTTTCTTTCTTTTCTCTTTCTCCGTTTCGCTCGTTCTTTATTTCACCCTATTAATTACGGAAAACGAAAGAGAAGGTTTCCACCAGCTAATCTCGAGGACGGTCGAAAGATGACAACGACGATGATGAAGAGAATTCGTTTTGCACGAATCGTTCTTAGAAATTTCTCTTTTTGTTCTTATTCTTTTCTATTTTGCTGTTTGCCTTTCAATCCCTTCCAACTAATTCCATAAATAATCGCGAAGTTCCATTACCGCGAAACCTCCTATTTCTTAAGTGCGATTGCGAAACCTTTCCATAGTGACACGGTACGTTGCCAATTTCCCTTTGTTTCTGATATATGACGTCCAACTTTTTTCTTCGGTATTTTTAACGCGTCGTGACAAGTTCTCGAATTAAATGGAACGGCTATTTAGTAAGAGCTGCTCAATTTTAGAAACAGGGGGTTTATTGTTGAGAATGATGCGCAATGTTAATCGATATAAAGCAAGTAGAAACGCGTGTTAGTTATTTGTGCGCGTTTAAATATCAAGCGAAAGACGAAAGTGCCTAAAGTTAAATGTAAGAAAGCCGCGGTTTAACACGAGAACAGTGTCGCATGGAGAGTTAGGCGTGCTTATGAAAATTACATGCACGAGAATGATAATCCAAACCTCCATTACGAAACACTGGAGTATAAACGTACGGAATGCATAAACATAAGTAAAATGACTCTTTCGGTTCGCTTTTCTTTTTTATTAAAAGTTACTACAACGAGTGAAGTACTTACGTATCTGGAGATATGCGTGTATATGCGTGTATATAAAGTAGGATTTTATCGACCCTGTGTAAATTCGTAAATAATAATTAAGTAAACAAAGTAGCCAATAATTTCTTCAAAACTGTACAGTTGTTATTAATGAATTAATTTAGGTATCGATAATTTCATATTTACCAGGCTCGCGGAAATATATAACTTACTTTTGTACCGTCATGCTTACATCGAACTATCGCTTACAGAATGCAATTAAGAATCGCTGTTACCTAGAAAGACTATCTTTATTCCTTTTGCCGAAAAACGGAGATTGACGATAATTATTCTTCGCGATTAACAATAACCTACCTAAACTCTTTCAAATTTCGCAAAATTTTCAATGACGATGTATGTATTGCGTTATTTGGAAAATCGGCGCCGGCTTATTTCCCGGCGATAGATTTCGCTGATCACTGTTTTTATATATTTATAAATATAAACAGTTTTATATAAAGTAAGAAATAAAAATATAAGCTATAGAATAGAAAAAATTTGTCAACTTAGAAATATTTATAGTTTTTATTGGGAAAGACTTTGATCAGTTGGCGACTTACTGACTTAAGGATTTTGTAAAAATACACGCTGAAAATATTAATTTTCAGTTAAAAACGACTCCCCTTAATTCAAAGAATAAACAGTCTTATTTTAGATAAAGCACTTACATCTTGCGCTTAAATCTTTAAATGCATACACACTAAATGCTTTCGTGGCCCTAAATGCCATTGTAGGGCTGCTTATTAACGGGCTGGATTGTATCGTCAAAGAGAGACATAACTACGAATTCGTTAGAAGAGTACAGAAAATAAAACACTACTGAATTCTGTGGAAAGAGAGAGAACTCATCCCAAGTACCTTCTTGTTTCCGATTACTCGTTGGAATGGTCCCAGTAATAACTCCTTTCCGTTCCATGTGTCGTCAGAGGCAAGCTTTCGAAGTAATTCAACGAGATACGATGCAGGTTTTTCCTCTTTTTCACGAAATCGTATTTTCTTATTGGACAACGTCGCCATGGTTAGCGTCGCGTTAATCCCGATGTTGATCCGTCTCGCGTTTCTTTCCGACTGTCTTCTTGTACCTTCGAAGCGACTCCTTCTCCTTCATTCTTGTTTTGATTTTTTTCTGTCTCTCTTTGTTTTCGTTCGGCTCCTCTCTGTCTCTTATTAATTGAATATTCGTAAACGAAAATATTACGTGACAGGCGCGATCGTACTCGTCGACTTTATTAAATCGATGCTTTGTGTAAGCGTTGAAAGAGCCAAGGCTACGACGTTTATATACCGCACAAAGGATTGTAATCTATAAGCGAGGATCAGCGCCATTTTTTGCGCACGTGTGTGTTGGGTCGAAGAAAGGTAAATGAAATGTCACTAACGAATTCGGCGAAGTTCGTTGTAGATATATGATGCAACGTGTACGAATTTTATACGTCGGAAAAGTATTTCTACGACGTTGCTGCATTTTGTTGCTAAAACCAACGAATTTTTATGCACAGCAGCAAGGATTGTCGTAGGAGTAATAAGAAAAGAGCACTTTACGTCGTCGAGGCAGTGCCTTCTGCTTCGCACGGCTCCACCTTTTTTTTTTTTAAAAAAAAGAATCCACTTTTTCTCTCTGAATCAGCAAGTACATTTCAACGCTTTTATCATTTTCTCTTCTTTATACAATAAATTATTCCTCGTGTTAAATAACGGTCTCGAATTCATCCTGAAAGGAACTCGAAACTGTCGCAAGACTCGTGAAAGTATCGTAAAATTGAACGTGTTTGAACACGCTTTTGTACCTCTATCGAGGATCAGTTTTGTCCCGAATGATCTAAACTGTTCTTAATTTTTGCTGATAATCAACAATAATGTGAATGGTGAAAGAAAAAAAAGAAGATACAAAAGACGATAAACGATGTAAATAGGCATTACATGCGAATTCATAAAATTGCAAAATGTATTTCTAAAGGCGTGAGGACTGCATTCGAGTCGAATAAAGAATTGTAAACAATGCTGGGAGTATTTCACAGAAAGTGAGAGAGGCGTTAAACAAAGAGATATGAAAAAATAGTAAAAGTTCGGAAATATTTTCAATATTACAATGGATCATCGCGCAGCACTCGACAAATTCAATGCATGCAAATGTTTCGTCAAAAGTTCGTTCGCTCGTGAGCCACGTCATCGATTTTTCTACGGTATCTGTTCTGCCATTTCTACTGTAAAGAAGCCCGTTAGAGTACGATAAAAACGTTAAAAACGATAAAAGCTTCTTTCCAAAATTCGTTACAATTATATCCAACGCAAACCTCTTCGGTAATTGTCCGATGTCGTCAATATCCGAGTTTAAAACTCTTTAAAAAGTTGAAACTCCGGAGTGAGATCGCGTGACCTCCTCGGCCTACGTACCTACCTACCTACCTACGTCCATCCGTTTCATTCCTTTCGCTCCGTCCATCCACTGCAGATTGATTACGAAACTTTATCAATCTAATCCTTGATCAGCCGGAAATCATCCAAGTTCGTCGTTTCCCGATCGAATCTCAAACGAAACGACGAAAGACCAACGCGATTTCGCGATTACGCGGTTCCGAGGTTTGCGCGTAGCAGCTTCAAGTTGCACGAAGAATCGGCGAATTTCAATCGAGATCGATGAAAATCAATCAAGACCACGGAAGAACGTCGAAACGCGTTCTGAAAGAAGGATCACCCGCTGGATGAAAGGTAAACCGGCGTCTTTCGCGAGTTAAATTCGACGACTCTCTCTCTCTCTCTCTC
>JAITYT010000158.1:249527-264555 GCA_025433975.1 Liostenogaster flavolineata
CGGATCGTATGTAAAATCGCTTTCAATATCGCTAGGAACACCACGCGATCTTATCGGTATTCTCGAGGAACAAGTGGCCACCCGAGAGAGACTGGAAATGGAGAGCGCGCGGTTCATCAGAATCGCGTTTGAGCATACATGGCGCGAGCCAGCGAGCTGGCTAGCTTTACCTCTCACGCGGCAGCCGACGAGGAAAATTTGCGAGCTTCCAGCCAACCAGCCAACCAGCTATTCTTCGTGCCTTACTTCGTTGAACTTCCCTTAATAAATCAGAGGCTAGCCTTTTTCGTCGGTGCGGAGGGGAGGAGATCGAGGAACGTTCGCCCTCGACTTACCCTCCACCAAGGTTGCTTCTGTCACGGTTCGCGCGCACTAACGGAACAAGAGGGATTTTTCAGGCAATATTTCCTCGGTGAAATCGATATTCGCCAGCGGCAGAAAGAAGAAGGCAAGGAAGAAGGAAGGGATTCCCGAGGAGGAAGCTCGTTTGCGTCAGCATCGGTGCCACCCCGTCGTCTTTCTCTCTTCCATCTCTGCTGGAATCCTTTCGTTCTTTTCTCTTTCTCTCCACCTCCCTTCGCCCCGTAGTTCATCACGGGCCTTTCTCTCCTCTTCTCTTTCCCCGCCACCTTCTCCATTCTTTATTCTTGTCCTTCTTCTTCGACGTAGTTCGATCTTTTCTCCGCGTCGTCCTTGAATCATTCGCGGTTTTCTCTACTGGAAGAATTCGGACTAGAGGAAAGCTCACGATCGTTTTCCACCGTTTTCTCTCGCACGATTACCGCTTCGTTTCTCGACGTCGCGGCGAGGACGTCGTCTGGAAGCGTAGCGTGCTTCCTTCTCTCTCTTTCTGTCCTTCTCCTGCTCCTGCTCCACCTTCGATCTCTCGTTGTCCGTGTAACACCGAACGAATATATCGTCCGACCAATTTTCGTACATACCGCATCGCTTGCTTCCGGGTGAACTGGATTCCCACGGGAGAGCCGTATGACGTTCAAAGAGAAAAAGAAACAATGCGCTATTTGCGGATCGAGAGATTCAATGCGGCCTGATGGAACGGGACTAAGGGATTTCGGACGATACGCTTTCGACCGTGTCTTTCTTTCTGCTCTTCCTCGCTCTGACGCTCGCTTTTTCCCTCGCTTCCCCTCTTTCTCTTTCCCTATCGCGCTATTTCGGGAGGAAAATGCACGTACCGACGGAAAACATCGATATTACGTCCGTTTCCAATGAAATTGTAAAAACGTTTCGTCGATGGCGGGGCGATATTAAAAGTTCCTTCGTTACCGAATCGAAGCGAAACTGTACGAACATCGAAAAATTCAATCTGAGATCCATAGCGTTCGTATCGCCCAATCGAATCTACCGATTGACATCTGACCCAGGCGCCGCAATTATTGACGTTCCGTGGAAATGCGGAAAATTTTGCGCCGAGTCCAACGCTCCACGTGGTCTGAAAGGCGACACCGCCCCATGAAACGTTACAAAACCCCATAGAGCGAATATCGACGATCTTCCGATCGTTATGGCATAGACACGAGAATTTTTTGATTTTTTTTTAACATGTTTGACTCGTAACCTCGATATTCCGTGTTTAATCCATCCTACGATTTATCTTTTCGGTTCGCAACATTTTCAAACCAACGAATCAAACAATAGCTTTTTTCCGTTTCCCAAGCGGTATTCCGTGATCGACTAGTTACTTATTTTTCTGCGAACATCGTTGCTAAAATCTCTAGAAAGAAGACAAAGAAACGTTATCGTCTTCGTCATCCTAAGATCGTCTCAAAATCGTCGATCTCGTTGGAGGTTCGTTCCGTTTATTTTGCGGTTCGTATAAGGGAGGAGGGAAAGGGAAACGTCGGAAAATATACGTTCCTCGCGTTATGTCTTGCCCCCCTCCCCTCTCGGTGCCATATTCCTCTCACCATTAAACTTCATAAGGAACCGACGTCACGTTTGCCGTCCGACCGTCGTAACTGTATTTTTTACCGGATGGTCGTGGTAACCGCTCAGTCGTTTTTCTCTCACTCCGCCTCGTGTCACCCTATATTCCGTATCCTCTTCTTCGTCGCCATGCAGCATCCCTCGTTCACCATGCTCGCGTTTGCAATTTCGTGATAGACAGGGACGTCGCTTGCCGCTAACCGAGTCCACGTCGCGACGTTATTCCTTCCGTTGGTCGTCGTCGTCTTTTTCTCTTTTTTTTTTTCACGTAACGAACGACTTAGGCTATCTAAGCGAACCACGAAGACGCGAAGAACGCTTCGTTACTTTCATCGGATTTTTCGATGTCGATCGAGAGACAATTCGAATTCCAACGTAAAAAACTTGGGACAAAGGAGTTCGCGAAAAAAAAATGGCGAATATTCGTTCGGATTCAATGATATATATTCGATCGCTTTGTCATCCAATCAGCCAAGAAAGTAACGAAGTTTGTTTCTCATCGAGAACATTTTTTTTTTTTATTACGTGGAAAAGACATTTTTCAGTTTATATGGCCGTATGACATGGTATTTTTATTTCTGGGCATATTTCAATCCTTTCGCAAAAAGATACGATGCGAACGCGCAAGCTTCTAATGCGAATCGGTAGGCGATGCGCACCTCGGGAAGATTTTAATAAATTTTTATCGAATTCGTGATACTCTCTCAAAGAGCATAAATTCTTATCGGCTTTTATTCGCGGAAATTCGTAAGAGAGAATTTCGTAATAATCGTCAATTAGTCGGGAAATCCGTAAATATGCGTAACGAGGCGCGTGACGTAAAAGAGAACACGAAGACGGCTCGCTTTGATACTTTTATCACGAATAGGGAACACGTGCGAATTCAAACGCGGAAAAATTCACGCGTTCTCTTAGCGAGTTTAAAGAAGAACGAATTTATATCAATGCGATAAACAAGTAACGAAAGGTTTCCTTGCGAAAATCCGATTAATCGCACGGATGTTCGTAAATTCGTAACAATTACGTTACGTGTATTTAATTTGCTGTTGTGAAAATAACGTAAACGTAGCTCGCGATGCTCGTACGAAATATTCGCTGTTTTTTCCAAAGTTAGAGTACCGAGCTAACACGAAACTTTAATATCGAGGAACTTTCAATTCCTGCAACATTCAATAAAAAATATGAGAAAAAATATTTGACAAATAAAATCTATACACGCGTCAAATTTAATTTTTGAACATTGTTTTTTATTCGATCTACGCGTACTTTTATCAATCCACCGTTCGGATGAATTTAATAAAATTTCAATATTTTTCCACCGTAGCCTTGCAGAAGCGAAAAAACAAAGTACGATTGATATATCGGCGGTATCGCGTGGTCAATGCATCATCGACATTACGGTCATAGCAAAGACGTCACGCGTACCTATAAAGAGCGGCCACGATTCGTAAAATTCGTTTCACTCGAATATTCGTTAGCCCGAACAGATCTCTGTCTCCATTAATTTGGATTAGCGGAGATTTCCCTCCGCCTTCTTATTAAAACAGAAATTATGGCTGAAATCGAATCGGTTGTTCGAGGAAGCGGGCAGAATCGATTCTCCCGAAAATGAAAACGTTAATGAAGATGTTAACGGCGTTCGTTGACTCTTCGTTTCTCGTTTCTACAATTTCTCGAATATTAAAATCGGAACGAGAAGCGCGTCCTATCGTCTTGTACGACTTTAACGAAAATCGTTTCCACATAAACGACGCGAAAATCGACGATCGATCTCTAAGAACGATAGGAATTCACGAATCGTTCGGAATTTGGAACGACAGGCTGTATTTCTTGGAAGTATGCGAAGAAAAAGCGGTCGAGCGAATTCGAGCGTTAATTGAAATATCGAGGTCGAACACGCATTTCCTCGTTGCACTTCGATTCGATTAGTTCGTTGCGATATCCGAGAACGACGCCAGCTCGTGCGATCCGCTTAGCCATTGCGACGTTTCGAAGTTAAATCGAAGCGACGGCGCGACTCTAGCGACGCTGCCGACGAAATTGACCTTTCCCGTAAAATCCGAAATATGGGTCAGTGCTTCCGGAGACACGATACCGTAGGATCGTTTCGCATAAAGGATGCTCCTCGTCGAGACTTTTTCCTCTCCTTTACCAGGATCAAATATTCCCTCGAAAGAGGAACAAATCCGGAGATAGGCGACATCGTCGAAGGGAACGGAGTCCAAGAATTGTAACTCGCATGCGAGTAAGGCTAAAAGTAGCCGAGTGGCCAAAGTATTGAAATTTCACGTAGATGCTTCGTCTATCTCCATTTCAGCTTTCAGATCGACCGTCGTCGCCAAAAGGAAGCTATTTGACGTTATCTTCGATAGCACGTGAAAATACTAAATATAAAGTGATTACGTACGTCCGTACGAAGTAAACTAAAATAAAATAAAATAGAATAAGATAGAAGTTTCCTTTGATTCTTTATTTCGAAATTTCGCTTCCGGATGATTTTAAAAATTAGCCATAAAGTTGGGGTCGTATACTTCGTAAACGTGTAATAACGGTGAGTCGAGAGAGAATTTATCAAATTTTCTCTCGACACGATTCTTCCTGCGAAACGTGACCTTGCAAGATTGAAACGAAGCAAAGCTACGCTTTTCGCGGCATGGATTTACCGATATCGATCATTTTTTCGTCAAGAAATTCGTCATAGAGGGAATGAAAATACCACCATGTAAATGATTTGTCTCGTTGTTATCGGAAACAGTTGGAAGCGCGTCGTAGGAATCCAAAGGAAGATTTTACGTTTCCTTCTTCCCTCGAAGCTTCCTGTGCAGGGAACGTTGAGACGGAAGCGAAGGACCTTCCGAGTTTTGTCACTTATCGATTTATAAAGCGTTTCAAGATGTCGTTAAGGCTTGCCTTCCATAGAAAATCACAGGGAAAATCGTAGTTTGACATTCAACCGACGTTGTCGAGACGATCGATTGGCCGGAACAGAGCAGACGCCCGCGAGGAAATGATTAATAAGATAAAAATGCGATCAATCGTTCGCGCGAATTAATAACTACGAAATACTTGATATCAACTTCACTCCATCACTACGGTTGGATTATTTTTCACAGCTTATTAAAATTATCGTCACTCTAATCGGTATTGGAAGAATTCTTCTTTTGGTACTAATTTCACGGAAAGCCCGACAATTGCAGACATTCGAAGGTCGAAATTATCACGAGTAACGAAGACATCAGACGCGTCGCTGCCTTCGAAATAGCAGACGAGTGTGGCAGAGTTGAAACGTAGGAGCAACGTCAAAAGCGAGAAACCGAGTCGGTTTTATAGGAGGGACGTTTTGACGAGCGGTCGTTACTGGCCACGTGGAACGAGTTACGCGAAGACGATGCTCTGGGAATTATTGAATGCCATCGCCCTCGTCTTGGTGCCACTATCGTCGTATCGTGGAATTATTGAAGAGTGACCGTCGCAGTTGAGCAACTCCTCACATTTTACGTAACGAAGTCGACCTTTCGATAACATCGACGAGGGTAACGATGTTTCGCTTCGTTCGTGGGCAGTACGTGAATGAAAGATGAACAGCTGACGGATAGGCAACGACTTCCGAATTGAAGACGAATGTCTTCTCTAAAAAAGATCCAGAAAACTTTTGAGAGAATCTGCGGGACTAGGAGGTGCTGGTGGAAATTTCAGGAAAGTGGAAATTGGGCTGGTCCTAATTGGACAGTTCTGGAACTGCATGGACTTCTGCTATTTCATTGGATCAGTGAGTGCGCGTTTTAGTGAGAGTAGTTTTTGCGAGATAAGTTATCCCACAGTTTTCCACTGGACTCGGGTTAGGGTAACGTCAGAAAGAGGGTTGGGGAGGGTAACTTTCCACTTGTCTCTCCGCCCGGACGTAGAATTCCCGGAGAATAACTGATGAACTTCCCTAGGGCGGGACAACAAGCTTGCAAGGTCGATCGCGCTGTAGAAGTCGCAACGAAACCTTACAAAGCCCCTCCTAAGTCTCGAGCAGGACTCGTCCTGTTCGGAGACAGTGAGTGACTGTAAAGGACGCTAGACCAGCGCCCTTGGGCATTGGGGTGACCTGACAGCTCTCGTGAGTTCCATTGGGGTGTTAGCACGTGCCGAGAAAAAGTAAGATGGATTTTGGCAGGTCGAACCCAGCACTACCCTTTGATAGGTGCTCTTTTTAAAATTCCCGATCCTTTTGGGATAGAAAAAAAGTCGGTACCATAATGGCGTCCTCGTTTATCCTTTAATTGAGATTTGAGATCCAAAGGAGACCGAATTGAGATCCTCCGATGAATTTAACACATTGATCGTCACACACGAACAAGTTGAATTTATTCGAGTAACTATAAAGTTCGAAAAACTACAATTTTGAATTCTTGTGTTTAAACTCATTTCATTATCGTATGATAAATTATTAATAATTATCTAAAAACGACGCAGCCTTAAGAGGAACATTAGATTGCAAAGTACTGTACTCGATTCGATTTTTGTAAATCTAGTCGCGATGTCTTTGAATCCACAAATCCTTTCCCTTTATTTTTCCTCCTGGTCGATTTAAATTTCAAGATCGATGCAAATAACGTAGAACGTAGCTCGATTCGAAAACCGAGCGACCGAAAAATCGATAAGAACGATAATTTATTCCCGATCGAATTCGCCCCTCGGGAAAACTGTTTATCCGAGCGAAGGAACGACCTCTCCGTAGAAGAATTCGCCTGGATATGGCGAAAGATTCCGAAAAGATCGTTTCCCTGACGAAAACAGGTCTCGGCCATTCTCGAAGGACCGACCGAAGGAGAATCTCCACTCGGCGAATCAATCCGCAGGCGATAAAAGTCTTCGACGACTTCCTCGGTCCCATCGAAGTCACTCTACTACGATTCAACCCGTTCCTACTCTGCCCCGTCCTCACCCTCGCTCCCTTTCTCACCCTCGGCTGTCGAAAGGAATCCGATTCCACGAAAAATCTATCGGTATAGCCTCCCAAGAGGCGAACCTGTAAGCGTCCGCTTCTCCTCGAAAACAGAAAAATCCGCTCAGTCTGTCTCTCTCTTTCTCTTTCATTCGCTCGCTCGCTCTCATTCACCGTCTCGCCACTCGGTTCGTAAATACATGCGAGCTAGCCTCCTATTCAGAAACATAGTAATGAGGTGCAAGCAACGCGCGTCCTTCGACGACGATAAGGGGAGGAGTTGGTGAAAGGGGAGGAAGACTGCGAGTAAACCGAGCTTTAGCGTTTAACCGCGTCGTAATGGCAGCCAAGAGGACGCGTTCGTACGGTTTCCTCTATGAAGAGTGAATCGTTTGATTGAGATCGTTCGATCGGTCCTCGTTGTCGACAGTGATGGCCGAGAAGAAGAGGAAGAAAAACAATAAAACGGTGAACAAGAATCAAAGAACATCCTGCGCGTCGTTTCATCCGTAATGGTCTCATAATTGTTGTCATTATAATCAACGGGAGTAAAATTAAAGTTCGTAACACGTCGCCGTCATCGTGCTAAGACGTAATTTGGAAAATCACGGAATTAACAGCGGCCAATGAGAATCACTGAAAACGAAATTCTCTTTTTTATTTTTTATAATTTTGTACAGTATGATAAACTTTGAAACATTCCCCAATATGCCTCGCAGGCTGATTTATGCACGTTTGACAATAATAAGTAGTTTGACGTCTTCCACCAGCTTATTAATTAATCTATTGTCCATCGAAGATGTACTACAATAAAACCCGCTGGCATTTTTGAACGTGCGTTTTTAAAAAAATTGTGCTGGAATAAGTCAATTCTCCGTAATCACTAATAAACTTTAATGTCCCCTGAGAGGGGACAGCGGAGTGCAAAGGGTTAATAAGCACGTCGAAGAGAGGATAGACGGCCGTGGCTCGTTTCGATCGGATCGAGAGAAGTTACGCGAGTGCGTGGGACAAAGAAGCAAATCTTACGTTTCTCGACCCGAGCAAACTCTCGATGGAAACTTCCTCGAGATTCCCTTTCGAGCCTCTCTCCGTCTCTCTTTAACCGTCTTTTTCACCTTCGACACTCCCATGGCGAGTCGTAATAACAATCGAGGGGTTCCGGTTAAAGAGTCTTACACCGCACGCAGCGCGTGTATTACCTTAACCCCGAGAAGCAGGCGAGATAGCCAATCTCGTCACGCCCTTCCCCCTCTCGCGCGTCCTCGAGCGACTTTCCGACCCACGAGGTACGAAGACACGACTGCGACCTGCTACGGAGCCATTCTGATGCGGAACACGCGCCTATCGACGCACCGAATCGCTGATATAGATGGAAACGTGCTTAATGCGGTTCCCGTAAAAGCAGGCATTGTCGGATGAAACTACGGGAACGCGTGTATCTACGCACCATGTACATCGTAAAAACCGATGAATCTTGTCCCTGTCGAGGCGTAGACCGAAGATTTCCAAGGAAGATACGCGCGAATCGGATCAGCTGTCGTCGCGCTCGAAGGCTAACCCTTCGTATCGCGAAGACGCGCGAGTTTATTTCTCCTTACGCGTACGACTCTAACTTCGACATTGTTTCGAGTGAAATCGTTGCTCGGAAAAGTTACACGCGGTAATTTTCTTTCGGGTGGAACGTCAGTTTTCCATGGTTAAATTGGCAAGAGGGGCTTTATGGTGTTCATGAACGAACAAGGCGCTGCACATAACGCGTTTCTAAATAAAAGTTGACAAATAATCTTGATACAGTTCATTTATGTTGGATTATAGCAAAAGTTCGTGCTCGATTTGAAAATATAATACACCCGAGTATATTTTTAAATAAACAGTTTTATGAATCAGTTGTGTAGTTATTTCCAATTTCTAGAATTATTTTCCGCCGTCTGCAGATTGGTGAATTTTTTTTTCGGTGGAAGCTGCACCGAAGTCTGTTCCGAAGCGCAATAAGGTTTCCTCCGACTCTAAACATCGCACACGAACTTTTTCAATCGTTCAATACTTACGTTGGAATTGTTTTGAGACTAAGAAAGTGAAATCATAAACGTTGCATCGTCACCATGTTAAGTTTCCACGCAGTCGTGTAATTTCTGCGACTCGAGTTTCGAGAAATAGTACGGACACGGTCGCGTTTCAAGAAAAATTCAATTTCATGGAGGAGAGGAGAGGCTCGAAAGTCTCACCGTGTTCTCGCCGAAACTGAAATGGATGAGAAAAGTAACGAGACGAAAACAGTTGGTCCAAGTGCTCGACGTACAATGGGGCTCTAGCGCGAAGGTAATCGCGATTCGACGTGGAGGAACAATTAAACGGTAAACGAAAGAGAAGAGGTCGGTCGTTTTACTTTTGACGAATGAACTCGAGTCGAACGTCTATAAGCGAGGTAGGTACACAGTATGGCCAACTCCTCTATCTAACCAGAGTCTAACGATTAAGAACAATTTTAGTCCGACTATCAGGCGAATTCGCTTCCGATCGAGATCATATTACTGATCGTAAATAATTATCAAAATAGCTCGAAGCTTCGCCAGCTGAGTTACGACAAATAAATCAACAAAAAGTCTCCTTTCAAAAAATCGTGTGGACATCGGAAATCGTACAACAAACGGCTCAGAAAGGAAAACCCAATTTGGAGGATATTGCAGCGATCTAGCCAGTCTTTTTGTTCGCTCCATGATTCCATCGATAGAAATCTCGCGGCGCAGCGCCGCGCATCGCAGTCCGAAGCAATTTTGTGTCGACGGAAGGACCTGGATACTTACGTGGCATCAACGACGTCCGGCGAAGCCCCTCGAGGCCGGATTTTTTTCGAGACTTGGACGGTAAGCCGTTTGCAACCGCGAAGGCTGTTTTCTCTTGTTTCCTCCACACTCTCTTTTTTCACCCTCTCTCTTTCTTTTTAGCTCGTAGCTCTCTTCGATGGAGCAGATGGCGATCGCGAAACTCCTGGCGGCTCGAGGTCCTCCCCACCCCTTTATGAACCGAGAAAGCGAGAAAGGAGAGGCGAGCTGGACACCGATCGCAAAGAACGCCTCGCAAGAGGGAGCTGGCAAGGACAATCGGTCCTTGCCGTCCGGCGCGCTTCGAGGACCTAATTTAATGACGTCGTGATGTCGGGGAGCGTAATTGCTTGCGCCGGGAGTAGCGCGAACGCGCTTGCCTACTGTTCCTGGCCGAATGCACCATGGAAAGAGCCACGGTGCTAAATACACTCAGGAACGATTCAATTTTGCACCGAGGCGAAAAAATCACATGCTTGCTATTCTTTCGAATGTCTAAGGATTCTCTTCGAGATTCGACTTTACTGCTTTCCATTAATTCCCTTTGGGAGTCTTCTCTTCTCTTCTCTGCGATCTGCGATCGTTACAGTACGTCGCTCGAGGCGAACTCTTTGCTTTCGTTCTTCCTCCGGCTGGAATTCGCGGGATTTTTTTACTTTGACGTCTGAATCGGTGGATAGTAGGTCGATTCTGCCAAGAACGCTCGAGAAGCACTTTGTATTCTAAAGCTTACTGTTATTGTCATACGTATCGCGTGACTATTGGACGGTCACGAGAATCGAAAAAATTGATAAGCTTGCATAGGATTGGGTTCTTAAAATCCAATTAGCGTCAGTACCTAGGATTAGAACATTAATGGCGTTATGGGCTAGCCGTTCGACCGTGCGCGATCGGCCATTTTGGAGAGAGTATAAGTACACGGCGCCGAAAATGAAGAGGGTTCTTGTTTGAAAGAGTGGATTCGTGTAGCATTCGTTAATTACCTTCATGTTAAATATATTTATAAAGACAGTAGACTTTTGCGCGCCGCTTATCGTAACGATCGATAGCGGGACTGAGGGATAAAAGAAGAGAATCAAGGAAAGAGACCGTTAAACGGAGAAGTTCATAATAAGAAGATAGACTAAGAATGAGAAGAGAGATTGTAAATTAGATAAAATTATAGTTATAGATAAGAGTGAACATTAACTGTCGTTTCTTTCGTTCACAGGTAGGAGTGTAGATAATATAGTAAAATCATTATAAATAATAAGAGTGTAAATAATTGTTGACGAATAAAGGAGAATTCTCTACTGTTGTCTGCAGAGAAACAAAATTTTGTTCGCTTTATCATGCAGAATAAAGAATAGTCTTACATATATAATATATAATAAATATAAATATACAAATATCATGCATCTCCTCCGGAGTCCTCCCAATCCCACACTTGATACGAATCCAACAGCAAATTCGATTCAAACTCGCGCGTGCTCGTACAGACGTATCACGACGCAACGTAGAAGAAGAAAAAAGAGAAAAAGTAAAAGAGTAGAAATAGTATCCATAGCGCCGAGACAAAGGGATCCCTTCCATCTCGATGATCACAAACACACGCGGCGTTGTTTCGAAAGTTGTTCGTCGTGGGTCTGCGCTCGCTCGTTTTCCACCTTGAAATCCGAATGTCGCGAGAGGGTTGTAAAACGAAAGAAGAAGAAGAAGAAGAAGAAGAAGAAGAAGAAGAAAGGTGAGAAGGATAGGCGCGTGTCGTCTTCCGCGCGCGCGAAACGTTTCTTTCTCGCTAAAACGTTTCCCTCTCGTTAATTCGTCGCGCGGCAGGCACGAGAAATAAAGACTAAAGCGGCCGTAATGGCCGCGACGTAGCGCCGCGCAAAGAAGGAAAGCAGAGACAGAGATACATAGGAAAAAGGGGTAGGAAGTCGGGAGACTGGCTAAAAGGACGGAGACCGAGAGAGAAGAGGCGACTGGAAGTGCGAGTGAGTTCGTCCGCAAGGAGAGACGAAGAGTAACAGACAGAGACAGACGGAAAGAGGAACTGGCAGCTACCGAAACCTCCATAACCCGAGGCTGGCACTCGAATGTGGAAGCTCGAATACAACACCATGCGCGACGCAGAACGGGACACCTGGCAAGACTGCGACTCGCCGTCGGAGCGAAGCCTCCTAAGCAGGAATTCAAGGAGCACGATTCCGGCGAAGCTCCGGGCTACGGGGGATGCCTTTTGTGCTCGTACCTTCCTCTTGCCATTTTCCTTACGCTCGGCTAAATCCCGACTAGGAGCGCACCGAGGACCGAGACGAAGACAACGACGTTCGTACGTACGTACGAACCTTCACCTACTGGCGCGCACCAAGACGAAGACGGCAACGTTCGTACGTACGTACGAACTTCCTTCTACTGGCGCGCACCAAGAGACGAAGACAGCGACGTACGTACCTCCATTGACTCGCATCAGCAAGACGAAGACGACGACGTTCGTTCGTACGTACCTCTATCTACTCTCGTCTTACCCCTTCGTCTACCTACCGGACCGGATTCCGTTCTTCCGGCTTGAGATTCTTGATCCTTCTCTCGGTGCTTTGCTTCCACGGCGGCGAAATCGCACTCGACGGTCTTTTCTGTTTTAACGGACGTTTACGAGGACCCGCGAACGACTTCCTCCAGGACGCTTAGCATCGGAGGACGCATGGAAATCGGCGAGCGTCCGAAAGATCGATCTTTCGCGCGATAATATCTCTCGCGATATTTTCCACGACGGTGGAAGTCTGACTTGGTTCTGCCTTGATTTTCATTCGTTCGTCGAATCACGGACGACGTTTGGACGCGTCGATTTCTATCACAGTTCGTTCGAATTGATTTTTCTCTTTGAAAATCTACGGAAAGAGAATGCAGACGCGAACGAATGGTTTTGCGTCCAAAGGATAGATTCTTTGCGGGACAGTATTTTTTCGTGGTATTCGCTGCAATTCGTGATGTTTTTCTTAGTTTGACTTTGATTCGGGTAAATCGAAGCTAGATTCGTGGCGCGTTTGTTAGATATGGTTAGATATGGCTTAAGATGGTCGAAGAAATTTATGGAAAATTGTCGTGCTTAGTTTCCTTCCGTAAACGATCGTTCGCGATTCCTGAAACTCTTCGAACGCCTCGAAACAGCGAAGGAATCCATCGATTTCAGACACGAATTTTTAATACAGCGATGATACCTTTCATCGCTAGCGAAATATTTCGTTCCTTGCGTCGATGACGCGATGCGATCCATGTTAAAGCAAAGCGATCTTAAATCGCACCTCAAAGACTTAGAGAGGAAACATTTGCAGACGATTAGAGACGATTACTCGTTGAAACGACGAATGACGATAATAGAAGAGTGTCGAGGAAAAATAAATCCAGCCGCTTCGATATTTCGAGTATGTGAGTCGATTTTGAATGGTATTTGCAAAGTCGTACTCGAAGCGTATTAGCGGACCGTATGTTTTCGAACGGGCAAACATTCTCGCTCGCAAATATTGAAGGAGCGCGACAAAGGAAAGCGAACGAGAGTATCGTTCGGTCGATGTTTGTTTTTACAATGGAAGCGATATAATAGAGCCACTGATCGGAAATAAAATTGTAAACGCACGTACGATAGCTGGGTAAACACGCGAGGAAGCTCCTAGCGAGAAAAGGAAGGTTCGAGTCGTCGAATTCGTGGAAAAATCGCCGCAAGTATATGCGAGATTTCTTGAATTCGATCGCGTTTTTCTTTCGGTCAATTTTCGTCACCACGAAAAAGAAGAGAGAAAATCGATTTAACTCGACTAGTTAGAACTGAGAACTGGAGTCTTGTATAATAATCGCGATTTTAGCTTTAGTATTGTTACTTCGTGTAAAATTCGAGTTCGCATCGATGTAAGAAAATTGATGCGTCTCGAATCGATCAAGGTTGAGACGAAAGTGAAAAAACGTACGCCATCGCTGATCCCGCGCTATTCCGACCATCTACGTTAATCGATATAGGTAGGCGCGGATACGATGGAAATATTCTTGAAATCGACGTAGCTTGGAAGAATAAAAGCTGAAACGGCGATTGCGTCGACAAGACGACGAGCACCACGGTGAAGTTTACATTCGAAACACGCTTTCACGCGAATTGCTCCGGTTAAACGCGGATTCGATTGGAAATTCACATTAAGAGGAGCCGCAATAACGCGAGAGAGATCGAATAGGAAAAGAAAACAGAACGACGATAAACGATGAAGCTGTCGCATCGAGAGGGCGGAAAAAACAGGCGTGTTCCTCGATACGAATAATTTCAATCAAACGCAACCTTGATCGGGAACTCTCGAAAAATCGTTGTTTTTTCTTTCCTTCGATGCTCTCGAATCCTACGCGCTCGAGTTCCTGACAAAACCAACTTTTTACTCGTACTCGTGGCTTTCTTTCGAATCGTACGTCATAAATATCGGGATATGTTCATACATCTTTCCAAGGATATCTAACGTTCGCCATAATTTCTCTCGATATCGAAAAGACAATCAGAAAGGAGAGAAGACGTCGAGAATAGGGGCGTCCTCGCGATATTTAGCTTCTTCGTAACTTTGAAGAAAACGCGAGAAAAAGAAGGAAAAAGAAGAAAAGAAAATCGCGATCGCAATATTAGGACGAATTGAAACAACGAAGCGGATTCCATTTTGAGTACGTGTAATTGCACGCAAGGCGAAACGCGATGGTTTTCTCTTCAAATCGACCAACTGTTCGTGCTAAATTATCCAAGGACGTTTGATGGCTCGATAAGATTTATTTTGCCTCATTCCTGTTTCGTTTTTGTCGATAGATCGTCGGTGACGTCCTTCCTTTCTTTCCTGCTTGCTACCATAGAAAATATTCGGACAACTAGCGGAGAGTTGGGTTATACAAACTCGCTACTATTCGGCACTTGTCAGTCTTTGAGACTTTCTCAACAGAATCGCGGCAGCCGCAAAAGAAGGCAGACATCGTTATTCTCGAGAACCTTCAACCGTGGAGAAGCGAATAAAGGAATCGGAAAACAAAGCAACGTCGCGCCGTCGTGGCCTCTGAAAGTTAAATTGCACGGAATTGTGCGTGTTTTTTTTTCTACCTACTTCCTGAAATCGAGAGAATCGAGGTAGTTTTCAAAGATTATATAATTATAAGCGTAGGGAAAAACAAGTTTCTATGTTGTTGGATCGATCTTAAGACGTTTTTTCAACGAAGAAGTACAGGGCGACCAATAGGAGTGCGTTGAAAGTTACGCCGTACATCGCAGAGCTGATAAATAGTATTAAAAAATGCAGTCGCAGCATTCCTACATCTATGTTAGATAATG
>JAITYT010000158.1:272384-305221 GCA_025433975.1 Liostenogaster flavolineata
TAATTAACTTATCCGACGAGATTTTTCGATCGTTTTTATAAATTACTCGGCACGGCTTACAGTATCACGTGGACTAGAATGCTTTAGCAATTTGTCGGAGAATTTTTTGATGAAAATATTTTATCGAAATCACTCGAATTTTTCTATAAACCACAGGACATACCAGCTAAGATATTCTCATCGTGGATCGATTTCTTTTTCAAGGGACGTCCTCGTGAGTTAAGAACGCAGAAACGGTATGTATTTACCGAAATCAAATAGGTATCTTATCCCGAGAAAACGTGGAATCCGCTCTTACATATTGCAAACTTTGACTCGAAAGGAAAGAGCTCCGTGCACTTTTCGATGCTATTTTGTCGGAAGCACCAGAGAATATCCCCTCGTAAACCTTCCGACGGAGAAATCTGGCTGTCGGGTTACGTAAGCCGAACGTTGTTTCAAACTTTAGTCGAAATATCTACCTATCTACATACCTACGTACTGCCTATCTACCTATCGGTGTCTGCACCATCGAGGATGCCTCTTTCCAGTGCGAGAAAGCAGCCGTACGAAATGATTGCGTTAGTGCAAAATAATCTCCGATACGAAGTCTCTTTCCATGCGAAATGCACGTTAGAGCGATCGGAGATCACTTTTCTGAATTTAACAAAGGCGGAAACCGATCGTTTGTCAGAACCGATAGGTCGAGAATCGCGACCCGATTGGATTGTTATTCCAGATGCGAGGCAATGAAAAAACAAATAATTCGTGAGAGATAAAGCGTGACGTACGCTCGATACTTCGTTTAATAAGAACGCAGAGTCGCGATGGAATAAAAATGCTCGAAGGCAGCTTCGAAAATACCCGGCGTAGAAGACATTAAAAGGACGAAACACGAGGGACACACTTTTTTAACGTTTGCCCCTACGAGCGATCGTAACGCGTAATCGACGCAATTCGATGCGAAGTTTCGCGATGTCACGTTAATCGAGTTGTCGAAATAAAAGAAAAAAAGAGGAGAAAGGAAAAATCCAAAGAGACATGAAGAGAGAACGAGAGAGAAGAGGGGAAAAGAAACGAGGAAGCGGAAGGTAAAAACGCGAGACTGCGTGTTCGCGCATCCACACACAGAAACGATCGAAGCTTCGCGAAAATGAACCTGACGTTTTTTGCCCTCGGTTAACGTTTTCACCGCACAGGGGATAAATCCGGCCGGTGGAGGTGCAACGGATTACTCGACAAGGCTTTTAATCGACGAAATCCCAAAACGGTGGCGTAGTCGATAACGCTGGAACACGGCTTCATGCGGTACCGCATTTGGTACTCTAATTCGGTGCGACCGTACGGCTCGTTAGAGACGTTAAGTGACTGCGTATTTGTCCATGCATCCGAACGAGGCCGTATTACGGTCAAGAGGAAGCAAAATGGTAAAAAGAGAAGGAGAGACTCCCCAAAAAAAATTATTCGAATGCCCTACGATGCGTGACGGTGAACAGGCAACTTTCTATGGTATGGAAAGCGACGTTCGATTCGTTTCACTGTGTAATTTTGACAAGAAACGTTAAGTGACTGCGTATTTATCCACGTGTCCGGATGAGATCGTATCGTTTCAAAGAAGAGAGATTACAAGACAAAAAGATAAAATCTAGAAGAAAAGAAGCAAAGCAATCGAATACCTTACGTCACAAATCGACGAGGAGACGTCTTTGTGTCGCGCAGAAACCGACGTACAGTTCGTCACACCGTATAATTTTAATTAGAGTCATCCAAACGAAAGCGTATTACCGCGGAAAAGGTGAAGTGTAGAAAGGATTAAAAAAACGATCAAATACTCTACGGTACGTAACGATGCAGAGACAACTTCGCGTTGCGTACAAAGCGACATACACGACGGTTCTCACACGGTGTAATTTTAACGTATCGCGACTACGCTCGAGGGCATGCTTGTTAACCATAAATTAATAATAATTGTCTCGTACGTTTCCTATAACATTACAGCGCGTTACAATGCGCTCCGGCTGCCGTGACATCTTCCTATTTTCGATTAGTTTCGCATATCGTCCATCAACGTCGCGTCTCTCGTTAATTTTGCCCTACGAGTATCAAAAAGCAATAAAATCGAACGATTTTAACGCGAGGACGTAAATAAAACATCCGACGTGCTCGTAGAACTCGAAGGTGTTCGTCGTAGATTTTAAATCGCGAATTTGCCTTTTTAGAGGTTGCTTCGATCGATACGGGAGTCTAAAAAGTCACGAAGAGAGTCACGAAAAGACGCAGTTTCGAGTCGACTTTGGAGATTCGAGCTCGATGCGTGCCAAAATCTACTGGAATTTAGGCGAACCGAATCGTCGTGTTCGCGTTGGACTCGTAGGAATTTATTCGTTTGTCGGTGCGATGTGACCACGTGACGTCAATGCTCGCACGAAACGATCGTTTGCGAGCACCGAGGTATTAATCATTTTTCGTTAACGCCGGGTCCAAAAGGATTGCGAATCGCTGCGCGCAAAAATGCATCGGATATTCGGAAAATCGTAAATGATCCTTTTAACGCTGCAACCATTCGCGAACACCTAGTTTCATAGCGGAGCTCTCGAAATTATTTGATTATGATTTGAACGAGATTAAAAAAATGGCGCACTGGTATGCTAATACCTTGGCATTTTTATTTATACGTCTACTATGCTCAGACGAGACATACATCGACGTCTGACTAATTAGAATAAAAGATCACGAGAGAAAAGGAAATAACGTTCAATATTTAGCAGATTAGCAATCATAACAGAAGAGTAACGTGAAAACTCTCTATCATCGTATCTTGTTCAAATTCAGTAGTAAGAGAGACAAAAATTGATTTTGATTTAATGAATCACTTTTATTATGTAAGTGTTGGGAAAAGAACGCACGGCCTAAGAAGGGACGAAATATAACGAAAAGTTTGCTTCGATGCTGGATGAAAAATCACGATGAATTTTATTCGCCCTATCGAGGAAACATTTAAATTTATGCATTGCAATCGGTGTACATACTATAAAAACAACGGAGAGAACGAGTCATCCCGAGTCCCCTGATAGATCCGACATCGGAGAACCGTCGTCGTGACACGCGTTAGAGAGTTATCAACGTGTCAGTCGCATCGTCGCTCTACTCGACGTCGTACGTACCAAACGAGCGAACTTCGAAAGGCGAATTGCGGCGCATAAGCGCCACGTAATAGCGAGATTACGCGCGCGCGCGCACAAGGCAAACGAAATGTAAAATTAATAGCGGTACCGAAGTTGTGCGCGCCTTACGAAGCGATTTCACATTACGAGGAAAGATATAAGCGCATTGCGTTCGAATTCGTATCTATATTGCAATCAGCCTTCGAACGTCAGTTCGTAACTTTTCATTGCACACGTTGTCGTATTTTGGTCCACATATTTACGATTCTTGTAGACTTCGAGCTATTGTCGTAGAGAGAAATGACAGAAGAAGAGTAATTATACGATAAATGTCCAGTTGGTTTTTAAATTTAATACATTAAATTTATTCTTTTAAATAAACTGATAACGGTACGAAGAAAAAAATATATAAATGCATACAAAGCTATTCGTGATTCCGATAATTATTTTAAAAAGTAAGCATTCGAAAATTCTTTTTCTTATGCGATAAAGAGTTAAAGTTGCACGACGATTAGGAACGAATAAAGTAGTCGATAGAATGGAAATGCCGATTGATCTGAACGCGCTACAGAAGAATCGATGTTTTTATTTAAATTGTAAGAAAAATTTGTCATATGTCACAGCCCGATTATTATTTGAAAACCGACTATAATTCGGAAAATATAAAAGATGATCCGTCCTACGGGAACTAGAAAGAAAAATCGATTCAGTATTAACACCGTATCTGATATTTCATCGATAAATTCTAGCGAGTTACGGCGAAATGAAAGGAGACGATCGAGATATCGGATTAAGGACACGATAAAGGATGAAGAACGCAGTAGAAAAGGTCGAAGAGCGAGAGCGAGAGCGAGACAGGACGAACGTAGAACGAAGAGGGAGGTTGAAAACGAGGAACGGAGGAGAAACGCACGCGGCTAAGTGAAACAATCGTTGCACGAGTCAGACGGGCGTCCGTACTGTTCAGTTTCGTTGATTCGGCCGCAATCAACGAGAGGCTTTCCTGCATTGCGGGTGTTATCCGTTGCTTTGGCCGTTTTAATCGAGCACTGTCGTGCAAATTAAAGGAAGGCCGATTAAAAAGACAAATCTTTTTCTCTCTTGTTCGCCATCTTCTCCCGTTTTTTTGTCCATTTCTTCCTTCCCTTCCTTTTTCACCGCGTTCCCCTCCCAATTCTCCTTTCACCGTATTTTTCCACATTTTCTAACCCTCGTTCGCACGATCTTTGGGTCTCGTGAGAAATCGTATCGCTTTAATACTTCTTGATTACTATTATATCAGAATTCTATCGACAGATACGTGGATTTTTCTCGGTCCGTTATGAAGCAGCACTCGAGTGCAGTGGAATTTTCGTCGAAATCGGCTTGAAAGTTCTCGATTCGAACTTTGAACGTAGCTTTCTACGGGGTGCTCGAAGATGGTATTTTCCGGATTCTGTTTGCCTCTTTGTTCTTCGCAATGCACGAAGGTGACTGCGGAATTTTAATTAAACTCAGTCGAAATATGCGCCGCTCTACTCGATTATAAACTTGAGACGGTTTAAAAGTCGCTCTCGAATATATATACACATACACACACGTACGAACGTGCAGCGAACACATAACACGAATTTCGGAAATTCATCTCAACGCGTCGTTTTATTTTAATAGTTATTTAATAACACCGAAGTTCCTTCGATTCCGCAAAGTTCCGCTCATTGGTGCACGATCCATTTGTCAACGTCTAAAAATACACGAAGCTGAGCATCGACAGATCGTGGCGAGGCGATTTTCTCGTGATTCTCAATTCGGAGCAAACGGAATAGAAAGGTAAATGCAATAAAGATAGCGAGAGAGAATGAGATCTATTCCGCTCGATCGTTCGATCGAAAGAATTTTCTTGACTCGGGACGACAGTGCTTGCCTGGATTTCTAGACGTGCAAATACGGCGTCTCGCGCAGCTTGTTCTTCGGAAGGAATACGCGTACGTGAAATCGAAGCACGCTCTGCATCGAAGAGAATGTAAGCGGATATAACTGGAGATTGTTAAGGACAAATAGCCTAGGCTGAACGGAAATGTTTGTACGAATCGACTCTTTTATTTTCTTCCTACGATAATCAACGATAATATACTGTCCGAGCTTAACACGTATGCCGCTGCAATCTAATCGAGTGAATGCTCTTCAACGGATAAAAAATACTTTTTTTGCGATTATTAGATAAAAGGTTTAAATGCGTCGTAACTGTCGCGTTCGAGAAAACCGTTTCGTCGACGAACGATTTTTTCTATCAAAATTTTTTCCAACAGGATTTCCAGTTTCCTGTCTTCCATTTTTAGTCGCTCGAAGCGTTGTAGCCAGTCGCATTTATTCGAAATCCTGACGGTTCTAACGCGTTCGATATTACGAGATATAATCCATTCGAGGCTGCTAGAAGCGGAACGCGTCATGTAGGTAATGCGATATTCAGCAAAAAGAACGGACGACACGCCGTGTGCATCCCGTACACGAATTTATATCATCGAAGAAAATTTCCAAGAGCTTGTAACAAAATCCTCGTTACGATCGAGTTAACATAGCATCCGATGTAAAGTGCTACAAAATCATGCACTTAGTCGCATGGAGTAAGTGGGAAAGAGAGAAGGTCGTAATTAGCAGTACGCGTATTCGTGAAATCCGTTCGATTTAATTCGTCGCAGTTGGAAGGACACGGCGAAGAGAATCGCCAAGCGGAAAAGGTTAATGTCGCTATAACTGGTAGCGTACGACGATACTCGTCGTTCAATTAACGATGCCTATTTACGGCAACGTCGTTTAACGATCGGTCGCGTCTTTTCAAACGGAGTAATAAATGAGCAACGATGTTTTTCTTCGCCCGTGGAGGCGAGAAACGACCGGAAGAACTCGTAATATTTGTTTCAAGGTTCCCGTGTGGCGGTGAATCTATCGAGAATGTTGACGACGATGACTACATAGGCTAACGATAACTCTTAACGAGGACTTTTGTACAGCGTCATCGAGAAGAGGCGTGGGCGTCCTCGTTAGTGGCCACGCTGCTTAAAGTTAAAGGCCGATTTCCAACCTACGGCGAATTCCATTCGCCGTTTTAGGTACCGAAGAAGGCGTGAAACGCGATTAGTCACGGCAAATGACGAATTAATCGCCGACCCAGACGCTCTCCCTCCCTTCGTTAATGAGAGCGAGTCGCAAACTGTCTTAGGGTTGAGAGCAGCCCAAGTTTCGAAGATCGTCGCGCTCGTAGCCTAGGAATTTCCTAGGACACTACCACGAAGAAGAAACGGAACAAGAAACGCTTGTCGGCTTGCGATGATGCAGGCAAAACGTTGGGTAGTTTGCTTTATAGGAGATAACGTTTGATAGAATGTCGATGGTTGTTTGCCTCGTGCGAATTACCATCGCTTGCCTCTGTCGTCGGTTTAGCCCTAAACCGTCGATGAATCGACGACGATGCATGCAAATATCGAACGATAATATTTGATGGAATCTTCGCGCTTCGACGGTAAGATCGCAATTTTCTAATTGATCGTTCAGATCGAAAATGGTGATTTTTAAAGGGCCACCGAAAGACTCGTGGAAATTGCAATTTTCAATTATTATTGTCACTTATAAATTATTGATTTATGGAAATCGTCGATACGTGGTAATTAATATTAATATTAATATTAAATTGTAATTATTTTATCATTATTTCGATATCATTCCGTATTCCGTGAATACTATCAAACACTGCATATTTGCCATTTTTCATTTCTTTACCGTTACTATAGATTCCATTAAGACGAGTCGCTTGCCATTATTTCAACATTTTTATTTCTTAAAGAGTTAAGAGCTTTTCCATGATGCATTAACAGTCTCGAGACACCTTTGTAAAGCGAACGTTTGGCAATCAGAATCAACGCAGTTTCAACGTAGTTACGGTAATGTAGCCGCTTTGATGTGCTCATCGCCTTTAGAATGGTCGTTCGCCCGTAATTACGTATCAACGTGGCGTTACGAACGTTCTTCCCTAGCGTCAACTTTAAGCCGGTTACAACGATCTTGAAAATTATTTCCTCGGGTCTGTTGCGGCTACTATCAAGGCCGAGAAAATCATAACACGTGCTTTCAACGCTCGATACTTGACAATTAGTGGCGCGACCTTATCAGTCGCTCTAGCTGCCAGAGAGACTCTAAACTGGCGCTTGTGAAACGAAATCACAGGATTCACGTCGAGATCGATGGCGAAAGATTCCGAAGTTCGTGTGTAAGTCGTAACGAACGTAGCAAGAATACGAGGAAGAAATTATTCGCCTTTGCTTAAAATCGTCTGGTTACGTAGGCGAGTACGTACGTGCATAAATATCGATGCATCGGTCTTCGAATACGCGTATCTGTAACATATTCGAAACGATATTAAATCGATTCGACGAAGAATTCCAATTCTCTTTCGAGCTTCGTCAATGATGCGCGACGAACGCGAATGGCTCGGCAAAAGGAAAGATAAAATCAATTCGAACGGAGATAAGGCGTAACCGATAAAGTCTTTCGTTGCTCGATTAAACTTTTATCTAGAGAAATCATTGCTGTTAATTTTGAGCTAAGGAAAACGATGGAAAACCAAATACACGAAAGTTTTCTAAAGCCGTGATAATCGAACATCCGAGATAAGACGAATCAGGCTAATCAAGGAATACGAGCTTTTTCAATTATCCTTACAATCCGTTAACGGTCTTGCACCTCGCCTACCTTCAAGCTGAAAATCGTTCCTTGAAATAGAAATTTTAAGGAAGAGCGACGTTTAATGCGCAAAACATTTACTTCGAATTAACGTATAATTGGACGTTCGTACGTTCGAAGAAACGACGCGAGAAGGAACGGAGAGCTATTATGGTTCTCTCGACTGCGCTCTCGGCGAATTTAACCTCCCTCGGGTTAACGACCTTAAAAAGTTCGAACGTCGAGTTGAAAATAATAGTCGTGCTCCAATCGTACCGTCGATACCACTGATCGGAAGAATCCGTAAGAAAGATAACGCGGTGTCTGTTTCGAACCGAGAAAAGCGTCATAATTAGAATCATGGTGTAATCGAAGTACGAACAATCGTTCGCCAACCTTTTCCAACACTTTTGTGTTTTTTTTTACAACACGAACACTCGTTGTATCTTTGACGACTACCAAAATCAACGTTGCGATATTTATTTTAACCCATTGTTTTCCGTCCAAATAAAAATACGCATCGTCGGAAGGAAAGGTCTCTTCGATGGCGTAGCTTCTTGAAACGAAGGTCGGAAAATGCAACTTTCAATCGACACCGTGAACACTGAAAATATGATCGAAGAACGCCTTCATATTGGATTATAGTCCAGTACACTTCGTTATATACTGGATAAGGGATTGCGATTCCGTAGCTAACACTACGAGTAAGCACGCGAGCGCAATACCGGCAAATCTGCGCTAAATTCTGAAATACTCCAATTTCGATTGGGTTAAACTCGGACAGGGAGCTCGAACGGTGCTTTCTGGATGCACTCTCGTTATCGAGGAACGCTGGTCCTGCTGGTATTTGAGTTAGTACGTCGATTAGCGGCGGTTTGTCGCACGTTTCCGTAGATAAAGCGACCGAACTTGAGCGAGGGATGGAAGAAGAAACGGACGGAAGAGGGTCGACGAGGGAAGACGAGGAGCCGAGAAAGAAAAAGGCGAGGTCAACCGCATTTGTTCCCTCGATATTGGACTTGTAAGCTCGGATCTCTCCTTCGTGGAGTAGCGGGCTGCCGCGAATCGGTATTCCTTTGTTCTCGGTGCGCCCTCATGCGAATATTTTTCTCAAAGAACGGCACGCTGCCACTGGAATTCGAGAATTCCTGATGCAACGTGCCCAACCTCACGCCAGAGATTACACCACGACAGAAGCGGCGTAAGGGAATCGCGTTATTCGTCCTGGACTCGCGGCAATTATCAGCTCGATTCTACTTCGACGAACAGGACTTTGCTCTCTACATCGTGGCGCGTCCTATCCGATCGAACGAGCTCATTCGTTCCTTCCGCAACGAAAATTCTTGCCTGGATCGAGCAAATGCCGCTTTTCATTATCCTACGAGAACGTCGATCGAGCGTCGATCAACTAATACCGTCGATGAAACGTCTCACAAGGTATTCGTACGTCAGCCTGGATTAATTAATACTGATACCACGGTCTCATTTTTATTTTAATTTTTTATTTTTTTTTGGTACGATAGTAGGTATAACGTGGAAGAATAATTTTTCGCTTTTCAATTACCAACATTTGTTCGCCGTGTTCAAAAGATATTATCCAAAGCAACCGCGTTGTACGCATGAACCGTCTTAAGCCGTTCGATACGAGTAAACGCGTTTTAAAGATGAGAAATAAATGCGTTTTCATTTCGGTATCGCAAGCGCGCATGATTTTGCGATTATTTCGAGTTGAAAATTGTAAGTACTTCGCTATTCCATTTAAACGCAGTTTCTCCATAGCTGGTCGTAAATCGTATTCGCTGAGTAGCACGGCTCTGTATTCTCAAATTGATAGATTGGTTCTAAAGTGGGTGATGCATGGATACGCGTTCACTTATCCGTCTGCAAAGGAGAATAACGTAGAGAGGTGAATTGCTCGGTGGGTCAAAATTTCGTGATTTTCATACGAGGCCAAGGTAAAACGATTTATATATCAAGGGGGCGAGCTTTCATTCGCGAAACGTTGTTGGACGATCCTCGAGAAAAAAACCGTACGATTAGAGAGCGATACTTTTCCTCTCGGCTTTTCCTTTTTCTTTATCCTCCCGAGTTCGAGGAGGAGAACGTTCGCGCTAATTTCAGTGGTACGACCGATTTCAAATTAATGAATAAACGAATAAATAAATCATGAAGGTAGCGTACTCGAGGTAACGAACGAACGGCGAATAAATTTTGAAATCGCTTATTCATAACTGACAACAACAACAGCACGAGCGGATGCGCCGATTAGTATTCATACGTGTGAAAGGTGCGCGCGTCGACTCCTTCTCCCCCTGTGAGCGGTTTATGCTTTCCATTATTTAAATTTTAACCGAAAAATTGGAATAATATCGATTTTATTCGAGAGCTGTCATTATATGGAAATTCTAACGAAGTGAGACCGATAGACGGCCGAGCGTTTTCGTCGCCCTTTCAACTTCTTTCCATATTATTTCGCTGTTCTTTCGACGAGAGGACGACGTTTCTTGCGAAACGATCGAACGTACGTATGTAAGTAGAACGACGACGACGACGACGACGACGACAACGATGAACTTTGCAAGATAACGCTTTTTCCTTCTCTTCCACCTCCTTTCCACTCGTTCGCATTCAAAATTACGAGTGAATCTCGTATAACATCCGAGCTCGTGCCATTTTCAAGAATCGCGCTCCAAGTAAAATTTCGAAGCGAACTGGGTCGTCTCCTTTACGATATTTTCAACGAACGATTTCGCGAATACTCGCAGATTATTGGATGATACCGAGAGATAGACAAGCAGTTACGTACTTTTGGAATCTCTCGACACGACTGTCGCCCGTACTCGAGGAAAATCATCGCTTTAATCGAAGTGTTCCTCGACGTATTCGCGTTAACAAACCAACACCTCAAAGATCTTCTTTGCGTCGCTTTCAACGAAAGATTTTGCGAATATTCGCAGGTAAAGTGCTGCGAATTTTCAACGCGAAATAATCGAAGTAATCCAACGAACATACAGACCAGAACAAGGACACGTAGACGTGAGAACTGCCTACATTTGGGAAGTGCCTTCGTCTCCACTCGACTCCTCACTGCAGAAACGTTCGAGATTATCAAGAGGCGCAAGGAGCACGACGGTTTTTTAGCTGATGAAGGATTTTTTAGACGATGAGAGAAGTGTTGCCCCGCTACGCAGTTGTTGAAACGTACCAGGCTTGCCACCGACCGTTTTATAGCCACTTGGTGTCGTAAAGGATCAAGTAGACTAGTTAAAGTCGATCTCTCGGTGCACAGGGAAGCTTCTTGAAGCGTTCAACAAGCTATTAGGTTGACAAGCATGAAATTTATAGTTAATAATATTGCCAACTTTAACAGCTTATTATTCGATATTGACTTAATATTTCACCGTTTTGTTTTATTTTTTGTTTTTTTTTGGTGCAAAGTTACATATCACGCCTGTTTAATCCTTTCAGTACCAGATCCAAAACCAGTCCATAGTCGAGAGATTAGAACTGGTTTTAGTTAACTAGTCAGAGAGATAATGAAAAAAAAAACAACAAACGTAACGTCTACAACGGTGAATCAAAAAATTTCAAAATCTTTTGAGAACAAAAATTCTGCATTGTTTAGACGAACACAGTCAGATTGGCATACTTTTCGATGTCGTAAAATTATTCGCAAACTGTATCAGACAGAGAACTTGATTTCTAACAAAAGTTACTTTTTTCAATGAAGATTATCGTTTGGTAACAGATTCATTTATTTTTGAAACGATTAAAAGAAAGTTATGATCGATAAATGAATTTCTTCGCTATATTTTGTTATATTTGAGGAAGTTCAACGATGCATTAAATACGTCACGTTATATGTAATTATATATAATTATATATAGTTTGTGTACAGTTACCTGATGTATCGAAGAGGCAAGTGAGGCGACGACCGGTCGACAGGTTTTTGGTGTTCCAGCGCCTCGAAGTTCCGTCCGTGAATGCACTTCGCTCGTGTTCACTCGAACTTCGCTTCTCTACACTTCACTTTATTGCACTACACGATGCGACACAAAACTTTCGTCGGGATTACTAATAGTATTTCACCGATGTTCACGCATCGACGATCGGTTACGAACTGACACTGCTTAGGGTCGCTGTAAGACACCTTGGTCGACCGAAATAGAAAAAACAGGAGAGCATCGTAGTTCGATGAATTGTTATTGTTGTCATTTTGATAATAAATCAATTATAAAAACTTCTGTGAAAACTCATCTCGTTTCGTTTTATTTTTGTTATTGAAAAGCACTTATACGAACAAAAAATGCCAGAAAATAATTATCGTTGTCAACAACATACGTAGTTACAGCGATTTAAACGAAAGCTGCATCTTCTCTGCGTCTAGGCAATCGACGCAGTCGCATCTCGAACGAGATATGTCGTCCTTCGCGTTTCTTGAAACTTTTCCAAATGTCGATATATCGTCGTTTGGCATTAAAAAGGTTAAAAAAATTATTGTAAGCTTAATGTTGTTGATAATGAAACGGTTGGAAATTCGCTCTACTACGAAATATAAGTTCTTAAGAGGAACTACGGTATCGCAGACCGCGCCAAACATTAATAGTGTATTTGGCTCTAGAGTAACTACGTAGCAGACAGTATTAAATTGGTAACTTTGATCTCACAAATGAGCCACGCGGTCTGCCAGAATCAAAGCTCAATAATCATCAAAGGTCACCGTTGAGTTTGACCCATCTCAGAGTGCCTACGAATTATCGTTGAAGTTCGGTGCTAGAAAACGAACAATATCAACTCGTTTAGCTGAAATCGGTAAAGTGAATGAGCTGGATATCCACAAATTTCACGATGACGACCTGATGCATGCGTTAAGAGAACAAATCGCTACGTTACATTGGTTCCTTAGGTTGGCCCTTGCCAAAAGCTTCGATCGAATGAAAATCTCGAATCATCCCCGATTGGAAGAGCTGACTGTCGTCTCCTTTCTCGTCGAATTTCCTCACCGTGTCACTCGTTCCAGTTGAAACATTATATACGCGCGAGTACGAAGATTTCTCCTCTCCCACGACGCACGAAGCTGCGCGCAGACGGCGTCTTTTCTCACGAACGCCTCTTTAAGGAGACACGATTCGAATCGAAGCCGACTGACTCGGTTCGAATTACTCCTCTGATCGCTCGAACCAGCGCGCGACTCATCCACCCTTCACCGCAACTTCTTTTCGCCAGTTCGACGCGGAGAAATCGAACCCTCTCGGTCTCGTAGCACTGCCATTGGAATCTTTCAGGTCCTCGATAAACGGCAATCGATCGACAGCCACATCGGGAACCTGTCAAATACACCGAAGATTCTAGCCTATATTTTTAAGAGCCCGCTTTGTGTTCTCCACGTTTACGCTCGCCCGAATTAATTCCATCAACGTCGAAGTTTATTCGAGCGAGGACGAAGAGCGAGAAACTTATTCTCCGTGTGAAACACGACAAGCCGAGCATCGAAGTTCCTAAAAATGTCCAATCGGATTATTGTCGAAACGAACGAACGTCGTTACGATCTTCTTTTTTCCACGGCGCGTTCGTAAGTCACGCGTCCTTGCTTTCATCGATACGTCCGTTAATCGTACGTGAAATATCGGGAAAATCTTTTAAAGAGGATCGTCCGACGGATTATCGTGCGTCGGCTTCGAGACGTCGGCGTATAAAATGCGACGAACGTCGTTAATAACGCGCAAAGCGATTACTCTTTTTTCTTCACGGTTTTCCCTTATTCCTACCTTTTTTTATCGTAGCTTTATTTAAAAGGGCGCGGTCAGGAGGTCCTGGCCGAACAAAAGTTCCCTCGCCGTTGGAAACCGCTTTGGCACGGCGCGGCAGCGGCACTGTGTGTCGTCACGAGCCTCCCGGACGGTGCGAAAGTAAAGCAGGAGCGAAATGGTGTTTGGACAGCGGTGAAAAGCCAGTTCGCTCGGTTGAACGAGTAAGATCGACGTCGGAGGTTCCTTTGTCGCGGTGCGCGCGCAAATTTTCAAACGGAAGAGCGAGCCTTATCGACCCTCCTTAACGACGTTGATATCGCCGGCTTGTTTGAACCGCGCGAGCTACTTCGAATTCGATTTAACACGAGAAAGAAGCTTAATGCGAGCACCAATCTCCCTGGGATTGGCACGGAGAGGAAATTTGGAAAGAGAAATGCGTTTCGGTTAAAACTTTCCATCGTCGATTTCACCGATATGGTAACAAAAGTGGTATAAGTAAAATTTAAAAAAAAAAGAAAAGATTTGAAGCTAATCCAAAGATGAGACACTAACGTCTAACCGAAAATAGTCTTAATCCTTTTTTTTTTTAAATTAGATCGCTTTCAAATAACCGTCAATTAATGCCAATTATAGAAAGGTACCAAACTTTCATAATATTTTCCATGCTGGCTGCCAAAACTGTCCGGTAATGTAACTTTACAATACCGTGTGGCTTCGGTGAGCCTGGTAGTTTCCAGGGATGAGTAAAGGAATCGAATCTAGAGTTATCGGAACCCTCGGTGTTCCTTGTTCAAACCGAGACGTCGCCACTCCAAACTATCCTTTTTATGGTCGAAAGGCCCAACTTCTGTCGTACTTACGAGCAACGTAGCACAGTTGGTTTCTCCTGACAATTTCTCATTCCCATTTCGACGTTTGATTCCGTCTCGTTGCACGGATAATCCAAACTCAGTCCTAAGCGACTACACCGATTCGGTAGGAAAGTTGGCAGGAACGAACAAGGACGATTTCCTAAGTAAACGTAACGTTTTTGGCAGCTCGATATCATCCCATCTGCAAAACACTCTTCATTCTCGACGAAGCATTCCGTTGGCTATGAAACCGAACTTTCCCAGCCCTTCTCTCCTCTCTCTCTCTCTCTCTCTCTCTCTCTCTCGTTTTAGCTCCGTACCTAGGAAGCTTTCCATTTCGATTCCTTCCAATCGACCCCAAAGACAGTTTCCTTCAGCCGTGGAACGGTCAACGCGAGGACGAAATTCGGTCGAATGATCGTAACGTAACGCCATAAACGGGCGCCGCGACGCAGCTATGGCTCCTTGGAACTCAAGATATATTCTGCCGCGGATTAAACTCAAAATTAGTTTGAAGATTAGCAAAGTTGGTTTAACGGCCGTTCGTGCAACGACAACGACGACATCGACGAGAACGAGGAGTTGGAAGATGACGAGGACAATGGCGACGACGCGACCTTATCATCCGTCAAAGACAGCAGCCCTCGCACGGCTGAATCAAAGACAACATGGCGAAAGTGTGCCGTATATTTCCAGATAACAAAGTGTTCTTATTCGTAACTAGAAATTTCGATTCAGCGATTAAATCGCGTGCAATTACTACGCATCGAATTACTACGATTAACACGGATTAATTAATCTTTTCATTATTACGAATCTGTATACCCTGTGCATACATTCGTCGCGGCTATTCATTCAAACTAACGCGCTATAGTTTGGACAGATCGGTTATCAATATGTCGCGAGCACAAGGGATCGAATACTCGAGCGAATCGAGAAGATTTATTTCCATTTTGTATAGTCCAAAATCGTAATCTACATGAGCAAATATTAAATGGATATTTGTCTAAACAAAGAAGTACATAAATGACCGATAAGTGACGATCGACGAATTTAAATTGAAAGCTTAGGATTAACGTTAACCAATAAAAAAATAGATAACGATTATTAATCAATAATCATCAAACAGTAGCGGAAAGATTAGAAAGGGGCAAAATAGAATACGAATCGTCCCAATGATGACAAAAAATTCTAACGAATCGAGCCAAGATTCTTCGATCGCTTCCTAACGACACCGGGAAAATTGAAACTCCTCGTAGACGGAACGGAATTTTTCTTTGTCCAGATCGTGTCGAATCTACGATGTCGAATAAAACCCAGTCTGGATATTGCATATTACAGAATAAGACGTTCTTATTCTGTCTCTCTAAAAAGAACGTTCTCGAGAAGTCTATCGTAGTTCCAACGATTCGAAGGCCGCGTTACGGACGATCGATCGATCTATCGATCGCACGGAGCGATTCGTAGAGAAAGAGAGAGAGAGAGAAGTATCACCGAAGCGCCTTTAAGTTTCGTGAAAAGGCGATTTATTTTACACGAGATTCCGTATGAATAAAACAGACGGTCTCCTCGCCCTCCCTCCGCCCCTCTCGCTATCCACCATGTGATCGAGGAAACTTTTTACGAGTGACAACGTACCCACGAAAGAACGCTTCCCTTTTGTACCATGAATACGGTCGACTACGATAAGGCCGACTTTCAACGACGATCGCGAAACGATGAGTCCCCCTCTATTGCTCCATCGAAAATCCGAACGCTCGTTACGCCATCCCGCGTGATCCAGTCGCACGGATTCGTTATCCTCGATCATAAGACACGTTCGAGATTAAATTTTAGGTGCGAACCTTCGACGACGACGCCTCCATCGCGATTGTTCGTCGTTTCTTTCTTTCTTTCTGACCTCTTCTTCCTTCCATTCTCGAATGTATCTCACGATTTTCGTGAACCTTAACGTAGGTATCAGAACTACTAAAATACAATGATAAAATATTTTTGTATATAATAAGTGAGTTTTTGCATTGGGTTGTCCCATTTGTCATAATTATATATTATATATATTATTGTTATATTATTTTAAAAAAACGAAAATCGGCACGAACTTTCCGGATAACCCAATATATAATAAATAATTCCGTTGCAATTTTTCGAACGTTTTCCGAGTTGCTAATGTTGCTTGTCAACGAAGTACGATCGATAAAACTCTCGATCGACTTCTGATCCGTGCTTTTTTAAAATAAGTTGGAGAAATCGCGCAATAAGAACTTCGCAAACTCGACAAATATCACGAGATTATCGCGCGTTGGATATCTACGTATCGAAGACACCGAGAATGAAATTGATGCGAAAAAACGAAAATCGTCGTGATCCTATCTCTAGGAACGACTTTAGAAACACGAAGATTCTCGCTAGTGCCGTCTTTATCAGCCACCCAACTGCTCGTAACTTTTCTCAATCCTCGCTCCGTTTCGATACCTTAACGCGTCGGCTGGCTCTTTTTCGAGGGAATTTCACGTTTTAAAGAGTGCGAGCTCTCTCCGTCTTCTCACCAGAAACAAAATCAGTATTTTTTAGAGAAAATTCTACGACGTACACATATACTTCTCGCAACGAATTTGGTAGTTAGACTCGAACAATTCATGACGAATATACTCGACGTAACGAGTTCAACACTAAACGTACCAAGCGGAATCAAACGATCCTTTTCAAAATTTACTTTAGTTGTTTATATTGCTTATAAAAATGAACAATTTTTTTCTAAAAATCAACGTCTCTTTCGTAAGGGATCATTCGACCGTTTACGGTATGATTAGGTATACGAAAATGCCGGTACGTTTAGTGTCAACGGTTAAAGTTAAACATCTCGTTAAATCGTAGTGAAAAGAATTCGCGAACGCCAAAGGAACTGTGCAATTTTCTGCGAGGCGAGGAATCGAGCGAGTATTTTTACCGCGCGAAAGAAGAAGGAACTTACGATATTAGCCGAGGCGTTGAATAGCAGCGTTCCTCGTAATTCTTTAGCTTTACGCGCACCGCGTGCCATCGAGTTTCGTGTTCGCCAAATTTAAACAGAGCCGATCCACAAATTTTCCTTGCACGGAAAAAGGGCCGAGTGAGCTTCGTGAATCGTTCGTGAACACTTGCCTCCGTTTCCACCTCCGTTTTCACGCGTGGATACGTATCTTTTCAAGCTTTCAAATTTCCGAGAAGCGTTTCGTTGTCGTAAAAACTCTCCACAGGCCGACTTGAAAGTAACGAGAGGAAGCTCAACGTGTCGCGCGTCGATCGCAACGTCACGCAAAATGCTTAATAATATAATAAATAAATTGCTATATTTTCGAATTTACTCGAACGTCTATTAATTCGAATGTACGTCACGTTTCTTGGTGCCTCGATTATAAAACGCTTACAGCCGTTACTCTTCCTTTCTTTTTTATCTTTTCTTCTTGAGGTTTTCCGAGACCTGTCGATGTTCATTCGACGATCAAAGATGTCGAAAGTAAAGACGAAAGATCGTAACGACCGATCGTCGACGTCCAGAACGTCAAGAACTTCGAAAATCGATCTTTCTTCGCGTTGATTCCCGACACGCGCTCTCGATGAAATCCTTTTCTCGTTCGATCGAGTCGTCGTGTCCTCGCTGTCGTCAATCCGTCGAGCGACGTTCCTCCTCGGCTTTTATCGACCTTTTAAGGCCGCCGTAAGAACGAAACGATCCGTAAATTCGAAGGCAGACGTACCTCTTCGCACTGACGATCTTTTACTGCGACGATTTTTGTTGATTTTTTCGATCTCGTTGTTTTAACTTATTTATAGCGGCCATAAGACGATGCATATTGCCGTAAGAAATTACACGAAGAAATTAAAGTGGCATCGTTGCGTATCTCGGCTGGGAATCGCGTCGTTCGTCGTTCGACTTTTCTCATCGCGCTCTCGATAATCGTGCGATCGCGTTTAAAATTCATTCGCACCGTCGTAAAAACTCCGGCGGTCAATGGCAGTTTGCATTTGCAGGGAAAAAAGGAAAAAAATAGAGGCTACGCGTTTGAATACGCGTGTCGAAGATTCGACGCGTTTCATAGATAGATTCCGAGTCAAGTTTTACGAAGAAAACATTTAGATATCCAAAATTCGATGGACATATTCCTCGTGTACGTGAAATGTCAAAAATGCACACAGGTGTATCGAAGTAAATCAACGATAAAATTTTTAACTTTTCTGCAAAAAAAAGCGTAAATGTATACAAAGGTCCGAAAATTATTTTGATAACAAAATTGTTGGAAAAGAGAAATTTGTCAAATCAATTCTCTTTTTCCTCGATTATTATTTAACTATTACACGTTCAAATGAACATATCTTTATGATTTTAAATTTTGTCTTCCCGATGTTTAGCAATTTATACGACAGAGAACTATGTTACATCGAAATAAATAATTCTCTCGTTGAGTTCAGTTGCTTTACCATCTGCGCGAATAACGACACGCAAATCGAGCAGAGTGATGCTACTCGACAGATCGTTAGAATAAGAAGGGCATTGTCTTGTTTAAAACCATTTAATCGGGATTTAAATTTCTCGAACACGCGACATGGCCTTTTGTATTCTTCTACTCGGTGCTCTTTCATCTCTAGACACAAGAGACCAATAATTTGCGTAACGCTACGAAACAGGATGCAACGCAGCTCGAGAAGACTCCGGCTGGCTGGTTGTAGGCAAGGTAGCTACTGACAGCCAGCAACTTCGCCTTAACGAAGCTGTTAAACGGATGAAACACCGTATAGTGTTACTCGAGGGCCGAGAGTAGCAACTGCACGAGTAAAACAGTTGGTTACGATCGCTGATCGCACCGAAGGGGTTAATAATAACTTTAAACGCAGTTTCGAACTAATTCGTACCGCTTGTGCGGTATTATCCGCGTTTGCGTGTCAACGAAGAGCACCGTGTTACACGTGTAACACGGATTTGTCTTGCGTTTCCTTCGTGGAACATCGATTGGATCCCAAGATCCACTGATTCGATAATTAACGCATTGTTGACCGGCAATTTTACTCGGAATTTGTCTCGTGTCACCGGCTATTATTTCGTAATTGGATGTGGGAACGATACGATATCAACGAACTTCGATAAATTTTATTTAATATTTAACTTTCAATATTTTTTTTGGTCTGATAAACGTTGCAGCAATCATCCACGTGTAACGTTACACAACAGGTTTTGCAAATATACAAAGCATACTCAACCACGTTCCAGTTGGATTTGCTTCTCTGCCAGTGTCTTTTCTGTAAAACGCGCCGTTTTAGAAATACGAGAAGAAACGTCACTAGCCTGCATTTATTGGAATCTACAGTTATTCCTTCTCCAGCTACCTCCAGCAGAATTTTTTTGTATCTTAATTTATTTTGTGACCGATAGTGACAGTAAATTTTGAATGCATTGACGAATTACAGTTTACAAATTTATTATTAATTCTCTAATAAAGAGCAAGCTCGTCGATCACGAGTTTACTCGTGGTCGGTCAGCGACGTGTTGAGAAGAAGCGTCGTGCCTTGTTGAATCTTCCTACAAGTTACGAATTATAAGACACGAGTTAGTGGTAAGCGCGATCGACTCGAATTTAGGAAAAGGACGATTTAAAGTGCGAAACAGGCGAAAAAGGTAGACTAAAAGCGACCTATTTTACGCGAGAAAAAAGAGAGAGAAAAAGACAGAAGATAGAAACATAAAACTGCTAGAAACTTTTCCTTACCAAAGTAAAGTTAGTCATTAAAAGGGAATACCTATTAACGATTAAGTGAAACCGACGACGACGAGGACGACGACGACGACGACGACGACGTACGATAACACGTAACCGACACGAGATCGTCGAAAAGTTTGATCACGATGGGTTACGAATGGGTGGAACTCCGTGCTGCTGGTTTGCCCCATGAACATACGAAGAACGAACACGCGAAGCACATGGAGTAGAGTTTTTGTGGGACAGGCAGTCCCACAGTTTTCCACTTGACTTGGATAAGGCTAATACGAAAGAGAGGGTAACTTTTTGCTTGTCTTCCCGTCCGAACGTGAAATTCCCGGAGACTAGCCTGTGAACCTGCCCGTGGTGGGGCAACAGGCACGCGAGATCGATCGCGTTGACAGAGTCGTCCTTAGGCAGGGCTCGTTCTGCTAGGAGACAATAAAGGGCTCTAGAGGACGCTAGGCCGACGCCCTCGGGCGCCAGGACGGCCGGCCTGGCAGTAACCCCCGTGAATTTCATGAAGGTGTTGGCACGTGGCAGAAAAAAAAGGATTGATTTTAGTCGGTCGAACCTGACTTCACGAATCGATGCGAATCGACGGGCATCTTTCTAAAGATCTTCCAACTTCCACGTATAAAATGAAAGAAAAATAATTAATCCCTTTTAGGAGCAATTTCTTTAGCGCAAATCGTTCCAGTAACGCGCCCCGAAAGAGAGAGATTTGAATTGGTTTGTTCGGTGATGCTGGAAAAACGGATTTCTCGTTTTATACTTTTAAACTCGAGAATAAAGATCTCACCCTCGAGCCTCTCGTTAGTCGGTTACTTCGTCGATCTCCTGTCGACTCGTCGAAAACGAGCTTTCACCGCGTATATTTAGTTGCTGCTCGTCGGAATGAATTATTTCATTTACACAGTTTGGTCTTCCTTTCTATCCTTGACAGCTTCCATTCACGACGGTGGTAAGTAAGTTCGCGTGTCCCGCCAGTTTATTTCTCTTTTGTACCGGCGAGACTCGCCTTACCGCGGTAAAACTGTACTTCCTTTCTCTCTTTCTCTTACTTCTTCGAGCAGATAGACGCGTTTCGCAGTACCTCGGACGAATTTCACGGTAGCGAAGCGTGACATCGTCGTAACCGTATATCGTAATTTGTACGCGTCGGTGGCAGGGGCGCGTCTACGCGTGTGCGTGCCCGCCGCTCGCACCGAGAATTTGATTGAAACTAATCCCCCTTCCGTTTGTTCGCTCGCGTGGGTACCGGCAACTACGGGCGTTACGTTTCCATCCAAAGTCGTAGATTTTCGGAGCGCCACTAACGCTCGCTATTTTCAAATCGCGCGAGTGCATCCACGATACGAAGGCACGCGAGTCCTCCTCGCTCGCTCGCTTGCTTGCTTTTTTCGAGGGAGACTCGAGAGCGAAAAGCTCCAGCGAACGGTAAGTCGTCGATTCGTGCGATCGACGAAACGAGATCGCGCATAGTCGTTGCAACGCGAGAGCGAGACTACTGCGCGGTAACGAGGATCGTCATCGTTGCGTTTTACATCCACGAATGAATACGGTACTGCTATTCGTTCGTTCGTTGTGTCGATAAAAGCTACGCGCTTCGATTCTGCCTTTCGTTCGACTTCGTTTTGAGGATCGCCTCGTTGACTATAAGTCGTGTAAGCTTGCTCGTGAACAAATATCGTGACTTCGATCATCTCTAAATTATAGTTACATCTACTAAATATTGACTTGGACTGGATAAATTATTGTTATGTCTATTAAATATTCGCCGACTATTGCGTAATAACGAAGATCGTCATCGATGCGTTTTATGTCCACGATTGAAAATGGTACTTCTCTTCGTTCGTTCGTTCGTTCGTCGTATCGATAAAAGCTACGCGCTTCGATTCTGCTTTTGCTTCGGTTCCTCTTTGGAATTGTTTCATCTATTAAAAATCGGACGACTCTTCTTTCCGATAAATGTCGTCGCGTTGACCTACTATTTATATTTAACCATTGCAAGATCGTAAGATATAGACATTATAGTACAAGACTACAACTTAGGTTTGCATAGGAAGCAAGTGATGCTGTCCGCTTTAAACTTCTAGCTACATCGAGACCACGTTCATGTTTCTCAGTGCAGGTTCGCAGTGCGCGAGACGATAAAACTGCGAGTTCAAGGAAGATTCTCATGAGCAAGGTAGACCAAGGTATATCTAAGAGGAAGAAAAAGTACGCTTGATACGCGTGGCGACGTTTCTTCCTCTCTACGGTGTTTAATGGCGAGATCAGTGGCGCTTGCATACCGACATATGCATGCGTGGAAGTTGTTATTTAATTAGCGTACGATTGCAGCACAAAAATATATATTTTCACGGACGTTTTACGAAGAAAGTCGCTTAGTTGTCGTGCTTGCGTGCTCCAAATGCACGTAAGTGAGCGAAATGATAAAACTCCGAGTTGGAGAAAGATTCTCGTAGGTAGGCAAGCAAGTACGGCGAAAAATACGAGGTTCACTGTACTCGCAGCGACGTTCGTTTCTACGTACGACGTCTCTTGTCGCGATGAGATACAGGCAAGCCTCGTGTAACCGCGTACTTTCCAAACAAGCTTTAAAATATGTGGCTGCACTCGCATAACACGTCACTTTAGAAAACGATCTCGATATAATACGATTTAAAGATCGATGAAATTCTGATTACATCGACAGAAATCCCTCAATTGTCACGAAGTGAACTGTTATATAATGTTAAAAAGATGTAAATTCTCTATTCGTTTTTACCTTTCGAGCGTCGGGAATTTTCAATATTTACTTAAAATCCTCGAAATGCGATCTTTACTCTTCACTTTTCATAATGGAATATCGTGCTCGTATCTCTGCATTACGCTTCGGTATTCGTTCAAACACCGATATTTCACCGTAATGTAACTCGCACTCGACGCAACGCGCTACAAATTTGTACTTTCCACCGAAAACGCTTCTACGGGCAGAAACGTATTTAACCGAGATTACGTTGCACCTTTCCGAAGGAAGGAAGTAGTTTCGACAGCATCGTCGACTTTAAACTTCTACCTGAGACCAAGACGGTGTTTCTACGCGCGCAAGCGAGCAAAATGATAAAACTTCGAGTCTGGTGGGTAAGTAATCAGGTAGAGGGATAAACGCGAGGCTCTCGGTTGAAACGTTTCTTCCAACTTACGCGTCTGATCATCGCGGTGTTAAAAACCAGACGAATTGAGAGAGGCGGGGCGAGGGAGGGAGAAGCGCCACCATTGTCGTTACGTAGGCGCATCGTTCCCTTCCTACGCGTGTCGTCATCGATTAAAGACACGGTTCTTGCGCCGGCCTACGAAGCTCTAGCATCCATCGCCGAGACATCCATTAAAGAGATTAACCCCTTTATTACCATCTCTCTCGTCGAGGGAGATTCGAACAGACGGGCGAAGCGTCGGCACGACTGCGGGGCGGGTGACGCGTTTTTGGCATCGAACACCGGCGCTTCCTGGTCGACGACGAGAATACGCCTCGATGCCGTCGACGAAACAATTTTTTCTATTATTTTTCATACCTTTTTCTCCTTTTTCGTCGAATCTCGCGACTAAAGGTAACGAGTTGTCGCAATGGCAAGTCGTCGAAGCGACGATGAGTCGTATTTGGATTTACAATCTGGAAGTCCGAGAGGTTTGTACTATACTAGTCTCGATGTTGAACGAATGGACGTGTAACTCACCTGCAAGAAGAAAGAAAGTTCGATTAGGTTGGGTGCATTTGGAAAAATATTGAAAGTTTGGAATTTCTGAGGCAATTTAAATACAGAACGACGCATAACTTGGTAACAGAGCCGAACGGTACTTCGAGTAAAGAGTAAATGAGCTTACGTCGCCATTCGGTTGAATTTAGATTCTACGATTTTCATCGTGGAGTATATCGGTTCGTTCATATAAAAAGAAAATTCGTGAATTTAAAAATTATTGACAACGACGTCCATGTTCTTTATGCGATTTCAAAACAATAATTTTGCAAACGCGAAAGTTCTACCATCATTCAGAATCGGTATTGAACTTGAAAGCTATGCGCAAAAACAAAGACATTATTTCAACAGTTAGGCGATTAATATCAAAAAAAAATTGTTAACTACTATATCGATATTTCGTCGATATTATATTTCGCAGCGATATCTATACGTAAACCAAGACTTTCGTCTCGTCCCAATACAGAATAAAATTCTGCAACAGACGCGATATCGAATTATAACGGTAAAATATTCCGTGGATAATAAATTTTCGTATTAAAGCAACGAAACGCATCTGACCTCGCTATTTGGAATGCGCCATTAACAAAAGTACGAAACGTAGACGTAAAAACAAACGATCTTGGCGGAAAAACCTTTAAACAAATTTTCAAAGGAAGAAGTATAAGAGTCAGCTCGGGAACGGTGAACTTTTTTTTCGTTTCGTTTTACGAGGAATAAGAGAATAGAAAGAACGTCGTTGGAGGGAAAGGAAAAACGCGGGGCAGAAAAAGGAGGGGAAGGAACACGCGGAAAAGTAACCAAAGGAAAAAAAATCTAACCGAGTCTTCATGAAATTCGATTCCTTACCTAGCTTACGCGATAATTATTGACCAGCTTTGAAAGAAAAAGTTTCGTTTGTATATTCAGTTGCGCCATCGCGAGTGAAAAATTCTCTCGTTGTCGTTCGGCTCGTGGTCTCGAGTCTAGCTTGTTTCGTTCGTCCGTTCGTTGGTTGCGTACCGCACGTTTCAGATCGATACGCGAAGAGATACGCGCTCGAAGGAGCCGCGCCCACGTTTTCGTCGCTTCGTTCCGGCCGTTAGTTTTTTTTTTTTTAATTCATTCCGAGTTCGACGTTGGACAAAGCAGCAGAGCGAAAAAGAAAGCAAAGTTCCGGCTGTGGACGGGTATCAACACGGTCTGAAAACGTGGCATTCGCGTAACTATGTAAGACTTTGCGTGAAAACAAGGAACTTCTCTCGTACCTTAAAAGCTTTATAACTGATTCGGTCACCGCTTGCGAAGGTACAATTTAAAAATATTCTGAAAAATTCTCACAATAGAACTTTCCTTTGTTGCGTTGTTTTACCTTCAACATTATGCATGTATTTCGTTTTGAATAATTAAGAATCTTTAGGACGATTCATTTTATTTCCTTTGATGAAAACTCTACCTTTGCATTAAATTTTGGTATTCATCGAACAACAATACTTTGGTAAATAAACTTTTCTTCGACACGGTAAAGGGTTTTCGTTTTTCTAAGGAATCGTCTGTACTAATTCGAATTAACGAAGTTCGATGTAACGACGTGTCAACGACCAAGATTTTTATCGTAACTGGCTTTTAAAAAAATATGATATGAAAATTATACGACGAGAAAGGAGCGTTGAATATTATTACGTGCTGCGAAGCTGCCTAAGTGCGATCACGTAAATTAGAGTATTTTAAAGATCGCTGTGTTTTCGACGCTTATTTTCTGCATCGACTATCGTAGTTCTTCGCAACACTTTTCATACGTTGCATGCTTTCCATCAGCGATAAAGTTAATGCTCGTGAGTGTAAAGACACTTTTCGATCGTTCCAAACGAATTGTTTTAAATCGAAATGGAAGACAGTCCGTTACAATTTCGTCGAAAAGAATCGTTGACATTGATAAAGTCCATACTTCGTGTTTTTCCGAAGTCGTTACAGCGAGAAGCGAATGTAAGAAGACAAATAAAGCAATCTACGATCATGAAACTCGATAGAAAGGGGGCTCTCGTCGATGTAACCGCTCCGTTGCTACACTTTTATGTACTTTTATCAATTATTTTTCTTCCAACGAAGAAGATTATTACGTAGAAAAAATGAAATACGATTCTCCATAGGAAAATTCTTCTCTACGTCGTTGTTATTTGATTCCATTCGTTCCGCAGTCGTTCTATTAAAATAACTTCATTTTTTATAGTATACTTTGGTTAGATATAACTTCGACGTAATACGGATTTGGATTCATTTACAATAATTTAGTACAATAGTTTTATCTGTGAGCACTGACATCTTTTGAATCGATTATCGTCAATATCAAAGCTTCGAGATCGTGCCTATGACGAATATCTGTTTCTTAAATAAATACATGAGCAAGTTAACCCTTAGAACGAGATATTTCAACATGGTCGGAATATACGAAGTCAGGAAATTCGATTTGGAGCTGGGTAGAATCAATGTTACAAGGGATTATAAGGAACTCCGAACTTCGTGAAACACCGTATGCAAATGTCTTTATTGGTATTAAATGATCCGCACGAAATTCTCTGATCCGGAGATTCTCGAACTTTCCTAATCCACCTCGTCTTTCTTCGCCAATAGGTGAAATCACGAAGAAACACCGATGTACAGGAACGATGTCTGGAACAGACGTTATAACTCTACACACGTGCGCTTTTAAAATTTCAAAACGTCTGATTAAAAACTTCTCTAGCTCGCAATTCGCTTTAGTGCTCGGCCTTGTTACGAAATTCTGTCTTCATTCCAATCGAAAGTTTCCAACTTCGTCGATATAAATCCTAAGCGATTCCAAGCCACTTCCCTAGCAAATCCGTACTTATTTCGAATCAACATCGATTACTTCGAAAATCGGCCTAAAATCGCGATCAATCGTTTCTGATTCGTCTGGAAACGAATTTCGCTGCAATCCTCTCAACATTCGTCGAATCCTCGCGCAATCTTCGTCGACGCTCGGGCGCTTCTCGTCTCATCGAAAAAATTTAAAGCCGCAAGCGCATCTTCAACGACCAACGAACGAACGTTGCGGGCACGCTCGTTTCTCGTGACAAAAGCGAAGGAACGCAACGAATTCATTTCATTTCCATCGCGCATTGCCGCGAGACGCGCGTTTCCTCGCAACATTGCGAAGGTAGGTGGGCAACAGGGTGGTTCACAGGGGCTTTTCAATTAATTACGCACCGCGGTGGATGAAGCCCCAGATTGGATGGCGGTGAATGCCGAGAGCGCGGTTCGCGACGAGACGAAGAGCGAGAGAAAACGAGTGTCACCGAGAGAGAAAGAGAGAGGGTGAGAGCAGGGTAAATGAGAAAGAAGGATGGAGAAGGAGACGAGAGAAAACATCCGCGAGTCGTTGACACTGCAGCCGCTTCGCGTTGCAGTTGCAGTCGCAGTCGCAGTTTGCGAACTATTTAACCGCGTATCCGTGGAGCCGCGCTCACGAGGATAACAAAGAGCGTCCTTTCGGCGACGCGAAATCGTTTCGGTCGACCTCCGCGCTTTTCCGTCATCCCCAGATTGGGCTTTAATCTTCATCGATCGTCGATCGTATCGCCTGGTTGCAGCGTTGAACAAACGCCACGCTCGTCCCTACGGTCGTGTCCGAAATTACTTTAAACGTCGACGTTCTCTCGAGACACGCGTCATCGAAAACAATAAGTTACGATCGAATGTCGCCTAAACGTACGAGATGTTCGACAAATGGTCGAGAGACAAAACGTAAAGTACAAAAATTCGTTTCGTAAATCGAAATGGGGGTTGAGAGATTGGGAAGAGTAAAAATCGAAAAATTCGTCTGAACGCGTCAACGACGGGCGCTGAATTTTCCGTAGTAGACTGGTCATTCGATAGGTATTCAAATATCACAATGTCAAACGATGCTAATAAGTCGAGTGTCTATGCAAAACGCTAATGTAAAATCACTGCGACACGGTATCGATCTGTTAACACCACTTAACACCATCGAATACTTCAAGTGTCGAACGATAACGTTTATTTTCGTTCATCCAGGATATCATACCCACCCTTAAAGCGAGAACATCCTTCGAAAGTTCGTGGCAGATGGTCCGCCTCTATCTATACGCTTTGTCGTCGTTAGCCGTTACAGTTTACCAGCCACGACCTAAGACCAAGTAGCTCCATCGATTAAAACTTTTGATCCTGTCGAGAAATCAAACGCGACCAATCCTATGGAAGGATGGCGCTGATGATACGCTGGTGTTGCTGTCGGTGGTAATGATAGCGGCGTTGGTGTTGGACCCAGCTTCGAAATGTTAGAGCAACTTGCTAAGGTGTCGAGAGTCCTGGTATCGACTTCTTATCCCGATCGCCAGTGTCTTCGTCGTCTCCACAGAAGGAAGAAACATTCGGCGATCCTGCGAACCGGCGCACGTGCCCGGATTAAGCGGAAATCCTATCGGTTCTCGCGGAACTCCGCAACTCGCCTATCGTCCGCGCCTTTCCTATCCTAAACCTTCTATCGGCCGGTGGATAGTTCGACTCTCGACCGACCTTTTAATCCCCTCGCACCCTTCCGCTCGCGCGCACATTCACCGATCGTGATCCCCGGCTCGATAGTCGATTAATCCCTTTTGTCGTACGCGTCTGCTGCCAGGGACTCCAATTCGCTTGTTGTCCTTTCTCCTTCCTTCTTGATCTCGCGTGCGATAGCGACCATGCTCGGATCTAGGTGAGATAGGCGCCTATCTTGTCACTCGAAGGAGACAAATTAGTTCGAGTTATTCAAGGTCATCGCTAGAAACGGATTGGACACGACAATTTTCGGCCGTTTCGAAGCCTTAAATTCAAAGAATTAAAATTTAAGAATTCTTATCTTAGAACTTTATTTTAGAATGAAATTATTAATTGTTAAATTTGACTGCATCGACTCGTGGTTAATTATTCCTTGATGATCCCACCATACACACACGATAAAATCTTTTTGCCATGAATGTTTGCTTTCGGGTCTGGTAGGGGTGGTTGATCCTTATAAAGCCACTGTCTTTTGAGGACTATGGTATGGTTCATAGGTAACCCATTTTTCATCGCCCGTTACAATCCTCTTTCAAAAAGGCTCAATTTTTACCCGTGAGAGCAGACTTGTGGCGATTGACGTGCGATCTTCTTTATTCCGTTTACCGAGATTGTGGCGATTAACAGTCGATCGTGATGTATTCGACCTTTCTGCCATACCTACGTGGATTTTGCTCCAATATTGCCTTTAAAAGGTTGTCGTCAAAGCCGGAACGACGTCCCGCCCTCGATTCGTCTTTTAAGGTCGTACCTCCATAACGGAATTTTATAAACCAATTTCTAACAGCCCGATCAGTTATTAATCCTTCGCCATATACACTGTATATTTTTTCAGCCGTCGCCTTAGCACTATTGCCTTGTTTAAATTTCCAATATATAGTGAACCAAAATTCCTATATAGTGAAACAAAAACTTGTTGTCATGATAACTTAGCGGGTAGATACGAACAATAGATTCTACTTGGCTGCATCGGAAGTTAGTTATGACTCGACCTGATAGAAATTAAAAATTAGACTCCAAGGTTAGAGAGAAGGAACAGTTCGACTAGCCTAGAGTCGAGTGCATTCGATTTCCCAAGGCACGATCGAAATAAAACAGAGGAGTTGTTTCGCTGGAAGATCGAAGACTAATTTCGATGGAATTATCCTGTCGTATCGCGCCTTCATCCCGTACGAGACAATTGGATAGGGGATGGTTAATTCGGGTAGAACGCTCCAGCAGCTAGCGCACGTAGACGTAAACGCATACGCGGAAGCAAAGTGACACGCGGAGTCAGTCGCTCGCGTATTTTATCGATCTCATCCAGGCGAGTAGGCGACTTCCTCTCTCGATCCGCAAACATATCGACGTTATAAACGTCTCGAATGCTCGAAACGATCGGTCGTTGAACCTCGGCCTCGCAAAGTTAATTCGTACCATCGATTCGGTACGAACCGGAGCCGTCGTTTCGCCGATACGCCGCGGCAATGCGAACGAGACAAATGCGTTGAATAGCGCAGTCGCGCTCCGACGGATCCTCCGTTTCTCTCTTTTTTCGCTGTGTAATTCTCTCTCTCGCCCTCTCTTTCTATCCTTTCGATATTCCTTCCTCTCTCGGGCCAACGATCGCTTTTCATCGATAGTCGATCTACGAGCCTTCGAAAATGTTACGGGGTAAGGAGAGAGAGAGAGAGAGAGAGAAACGATGGAAGAAAGGTTGGAAGGAAAAGCGCGGTGGAACGTAGGAACGCAAGATCGTCGCTTTTTTGCGGAACGCCTCGTGCCGATCGATAACGACTGTTTTATCAGAGCGGAGACGCCGACGGTCGCGGCGTCGTTTGTCAACGTCCAATCAACGTCCCGTGGAGCCGAAAAACCGAGGTGAAAGGAGATGGAGCGGCCGTAGAAGCCGAAAGAGCGACGAGGAGCCGAGGAAAAAGGGCGGCTGTTGCGCCTCGACGCGCCCTGCCCGAATTTTTCTTTCCACCAAGTTCACTCACTCCGAAAGGGACTTTACCGCCGACTTTATTCTTTTTTCTTCGACCTCGATTACGCCACCCTCTTACACTCGTTTCTCCTCTTCGTCTTCGTCTCGCGCGATCGGATCTCCCTACACCTCGACGAACCTCGCTACCGCATGGCCCCTCCTCACACGTCGATTCCTCTTTTGCCTCTCGCAAACCTCCTTAACCTTCCACCCCGCTTTATCGCGCATCTGATTTTTCCAAGGCGACGCGTCAACGTCTCCCCACGATGCGATAAGCTTTATCCGGCTCACGCGCGATTTCACCCACTACCGAGGACCGCTCGAATCGTTCCTCGTCTTTGCCCCGATCTTACCTGCCTTCTCCTTCCCCTTATCACCGATTATTCCTCTCCTGGTTCGAGGGCAAAATTTTATCGTTCCTGCCAAATCAGACGCACCACTCGCGTCCTCGAGAGTCTTTCAAAAATTGCAATTTTTCTACCGTGTCTGTGTTTTTGATACTCGTTCGTTTTCTCGATATTGACACCGAAATTATCGTTACAAGTATAGGAAAAATAGAGGCGATTGAATATTTTCCTTAAAAGTTGGGTATCGAGTTGGACATTTCGTAGTATAGTCGATATGGTGAATTTATTTAAAGCATAGACAAAGAATACCGAATCTTCGTTTAGCATATGTACAACGTCTTGACTGTTACTCGGAAAGAAGGCGCTTTCTTTCGAAACGATTTTTCGAGAAGTTTCTCAGATACTATACAAGTTTAAGACTATTGCCTTCGATGGGTCGTATTTCGTTTCTTCGTCTTTCTTCAAGTTCCAAGCTAAAATGCGAAAACGATCGTTTGACGTAATACATTAGGATATTTGTAATATTGATCATCCGATCGATTGAAACTTTTTCCTCGTTTTATTAAGAAGAAAGAAGCAGAAGAAAAATTTGCAATCTTACGATGCTATCGATTCTCGAGTACGAGAGTGTTTCTAAATTTCAACATATTTTCTTCCGAGCGCGCTTGTCGATCCACGAGTGCGGCTATGCGAATCGGCACGATATCTAGTTAAATTCTTCGACCTAGTTCTTAGCTTTTTCGCGAAGATGTTAAGCGCGCACGTTAAGTCGACGCGCGGCAATGCGGACCATCCAGCAAGCGATCCACGTGTCTTCGAGAGAAACGCCGCGTCGGGAAATCAATACTCGACTCGTTATACCAGGAGTGACTCTCACACGTGCGCGTGAAACGACTGTTTCTATCGAGATAATGAGCGATTCGCACGTGAGTGACACGCGTCAATTAAAGCCGCGTGCGTTTGGGACAATTTCCAACGCACGATCAAACGATTCGTTTATCTCGACCTTTCCTTTGTCGATGGACGTATCTTTTTCGACTTTACTTCGTTTAACGGAAGATTCGTAAAAGCGCATTCGTCGGGTGGAAAGCGCTCGTACGTAGAGTCGTTGGTGAAGATGCACGAATGCTTTTGAAGCTACCGTGGATGATTATTTTTTAATTCGTGAAACGAGCGTCTTGAAATTTTCCAGGGAGTTCAAAAGATCCGAGGGTACGTCGCAGCGTTGTACGTTTTCGCGTCGTTAAAAATTTACTTGTTTAATTAAGAAAGGAAAAGAAAGAAAGCCGAAGGAACGACGTATAAATCCTAGCGTTGTAACGATAAAAAAAACTCTACAAAATACTAACAGTTCGAATTGGGAAAAAGTATCGTCCGTATTACTCGACTGAAATTGCTCTCTGGCTTTGCTATATCGGCACCGAATACAAAGAATTTCAGGTATTCCTTTGATGTCCCTTCCACCGTCCTATATTCGCCTGCCGCCTCACCGTTAGGATGTTTGTCATATCCAACAATTGTCACAGTGGGAGTACGTTACATAATTGCTGCACGATGCTGCCGAACGTCGGATCAATGAACGGGGAATATTGTTGCGCAATTCCAGCAGTGTGTATCATTAGCACGGATCTGACGTCGTCGATGACGCTATGATAGAACGATCAATTTTTCAACAATTCCGAGCAGCTACGATCGTCGATAATCGATCTGATCGGAGATGGAAAATGATGGAAGGAAAATTATGGAATCGACCTGAACGTACGAGAGAACGCGATGAAACTGTCGTAGTGGAAGATAACGATGGAAAAGTCGATGAAAAAGCGGAGGTAAACGGTGAAACAATGCTGTCGCGAGTACACAAAGAGAAAACGAAGCAACCCTGCGATCCTTCTTCGAGAGTAGTCCCTACTTGAGCTGTCGAGAGAACAAAAAGGAAGGAGAAGGTCGATACTTTCGTTATCGCCCGAGATAATCGAGCCGAACAATCGATTTCTCGTTCCAATTTCTACCTGTCTCCTTCGTTCTGTCTCTCGTTGTCTCTCTCTCTCTCTCT
>JAITYT010000158.1:305634-321162 GCA_025433975.1 Liostenogaster flavolineata
CGCCGGCTTTGTCTCTCGTGGTCACGCCATTTTATCGACCTTTCTCTGCCGACGTTTTCATTCCTCCTTTTGCTGATAGCTCCCGTCACTCTCGTTCTTTGAAAAGGGCAATTATCTCGTTACTATCAGGAGCTTCGGTTACCTTCGCGAACCAGATCAAAAGATGAGAAAGTTAGTGCGTAGAGGCGAGGGAGAGAATCGAAGATTTTTCGATTAAGGTGGCCGTTGGAACGTTGACAGGGCGAGAATATCAATCTTTCCCCGAAGAATATTGATCGATATTCGTTAAATTGATTAATTAAAAAAAGGTTAGCCTTTCTGATCCCTGTCCGCCGTCATCAAGGCGTTCAACCTCGACGACGTATTGGTATCAACCAGACGATACGAAATTCCATCCATCGTCTCCAGTTGCGACTTTCGTCGCCATAAAATACGGATAGAATCACCGTCCTTGCCACATTTAATCGGCCACAATTTTCGTATTGTAACTTATGCTCGTATCGACCGCAATGAATTAATAAGAATTTAATTAGCCGACGGAAAATTTTCCCGGCTCGTGCGTCTCCTCGTGCCTGGAGTTGTCCGTGAGCACGTACTAATTTTCCACCGGTATCGACCGGTCTTCGTGCCGCGCCTCGTCACGTCTCTCTTCTCCTCTCTTCGCGAGACAGAACGCAAAATTCAGAACGCTCGTTTAATTACGCGGGCGGTCAGCCGCTGACCACTTACGCGATGCTCGCTAGCTCCTCCGGTAATTGCGATTAATTGCATCGGCAAAAAGGAAATCGGCCGATCGTCTCGTTAAACGTTACGACCGGCGTTGAGCGCACGAACGGTCGAATGGCATCGTAAGATCCACTGCAAGGAGCGAGACGAAGCTTGGAAAATTACTTTCGATTTCCTTTCTTAAACGGATACTTCTCTCGAAAGATAAGAAGCCGTTTGGAAGGAATAATAGCGACGATGAATTCGTATTGACATCCCTTGGCTTTTATCCTTGGTCGAAGGAATGAGGTGAGAAAAAAAAACCAAGTCCAATAGCAAGCCAAGGATTTTTTGTACGAATGGAAAAGTTTAATCCGTGCGAAATTCGTCTCACGTTCGGGTGATTTTCTTTGGAAACAATAAACATTGCCTCAGAGTCGGCTTTCGCGAAAGAGCGTATTGCTGGAGGAAAAGACAGTAGGAAGGGAGGAAAAGGGGAAAAAAGGGATTTCGACTTGGAAATTTATCTTCGTTTCCGCGAATCGAAAAGGTTAAGATACGCGTTGAACGTGACATTCGTCCAACATCGACGTGGTTTCCTTTGAAAACAATGGACATAGCCTCTGCGTGAGTTTACTCGCAACGACCATCTCCAGCGCGTCGTAAATGCGTAAAACAGACGCTGCTCGCTTCCCCTTGTTTTTGAAAAGAATTCGAGCAAACGCGGAACGCCTTAAGCAGCCACGTAGAGAGAAAAACAACGTCGGGGAAGGCTTTCCTCACGGTCTAACTACCGTGATGTCGCATAAACGTACGATAAAAATTCTCATCCTCTCGCCGCTTGAAAAAAGGCCAAGTCAAGCTCTGGGCTGTTTTTCAATCGTGAAAATCTCCAGCTGGATTTTAGGCTTGCATCGTCGGTCGGTTGGTCGAATGCGAGTTCGAACGATTCAACGAGGTCGATTACGCTCGACTCTTCCAACGTTCACGACCAAAGTCCCAAATTGAACAAGAAGACGTCAGCCATCGCGCGCCATCTTACAGAAACGCCAATTTCAAGCGTCGCGTTTCCATCGACTGACGTAACCGCGTCTCCGATTTCTCCATCGAGTCTCGAGGCGCCAATCTTTCCCTTCTCCCGACAAAATGGAAATTAACACCGGTTAAGTCCACCTTTGGCAGTGGGTTCGTCGGTGAGCTCGCATTGATTACTTTTCTCGGCGCGACGCGATCGCTAAAAGCGAAGTACGGCGCGACGAGAGGATTGCCGGGCGGAAGCGAAATAGAAAAAGAGGGGTAGAAGGAAGCGTTGGAAGCAGCCGACGTGAGAGAATGGAGGGTGAAGCCGATGGCGGTGGCGTGGCCGTAGCTGTGGCATTGCTCCAGCTGACTAGGCAAAAAGACGCCGATGGATGCCCGACTTGAAAATGAATCGACGAAGAGCGGCGCTGGCCCGAGTCGAAGACGGCCAGGCACGGGGAAACGGCGTCTATGAGACCTTGGAAGGTCGTCGAAGGGGAGAAAGCAGCGCCGAGATTGCGCGAGACATCGTATCGCGATCGCGGAGAGCTGGAAAAAATTTATCCAAGCGTCGAAGACCGGATCGCGATAGCGACTCTCCTACCATCGGATCGCGCTATTTTCCTGACCTTTTCTTGTCGCTGAATCCCTTTGTTTTTGTTAAGACGCTGGAGGATTTTCACGTATACAAAAATCGTCGCGTGCTGAGAATCTTGGATCGCAGGAATCACGCGAAGAGTTTCAGGGTCGAAAATTATAAATCACAGGCGCTTGTTCGAAGCTAGCGGTAATCGATCGAATGTCTCGACGCAAATATTAGTTTGGCAACTAAATGATTGCGCATTTTGCCGATAGATTGTTAGGTATAATCCGCAATCACTTGGTTGCCAACCCAACAGACGATCGCGCCGTGGGACGAAAAGTTTAAAAGTTTCTGTTCGAGATCGATCGCCCTCTCGTGCGATTTTCAGGGAAACGCGTGATAAAAAAAATCACCGCGAAGATTCTCTCGCGTTATTATACCGTCAATGACGACGTATATCACGACCCCGTGGCCACGAATTTGGAAAGTTTGGACAAACCTTAACTCGTTCCTGGATCGAACGTTCGGATCGACCGGAAGAAGCAGTGACCATCGAAATCGAGAGAAGATGAAAGCGCGAAGTAACTTCGACCCTCCTCCTGTACGACCTTGCGAATATACGAAGGATTCGCGTCGTTATGCCGTTTGGAGCGTAAGGACATTTCAGTGGAATCGCAACTGCGAAGTACGACGTTCCGGAAGGCTGCGGTGAAGTATTTCTAGTGCCGCCATCCGGGAATTCCGGCGATGCTAACGAGATGCGGAAGACTCGTTTAATGGAATTCGAGAGTGCTTGTCTCCGCCAACTCGCGGAGCCGGACTGTGTTATTTCAGGGGACAATTTTTACTTCAATCCCTTCTCGCTTCCTCTTTCCACGAGGCGAGATTCGTATCTAGGCACCGATGATTTTCCTTCGAACATCGGCCGAAGTGAAACCAAAAATGCAAAATAACCGACGATGAACATGGCAGTCGAATTTCGATGATTTTGTGTCCGCCATCTTCCACTAATCCAATTCCGATTTTCCGTTTTGAGAGCTCTGCAATTTTTCACAGCCAATCATCAACATTAAGTGTAATAGATAAATGTTAGGTCTACCGGAACGTAGTCAAAATTTCTTCGATTTTTAACAATTTTATTTTATTTTATTTTAAAGATTTTTTAAAAAGGGAATCGAACAACTGCCTTTACGCTGGCAAAAAGTGCTAGAAAAAGATGTAAATTATTTTGTTGTATAGTGTAAACCATGGCGTCAAAGTGGTTTATTTTTCTATCTACTGTGACGCAATAAATGTACGGAGCCTTTTTTATTTTCTATTCGGCGCAAATATCGCGGAACGTCGTATGAACGAAATGGTAAATCGAAGGGGCTCGACACCACGAGTTTGTTTCAGCCGCGAGATAAGTTCGAGATGGGTTGAAGTCGTGCGATGGGAAAGCAATAGGAACGCGACAAACGCGTTATCCGCATCGTGGAAGTCATTCGTATCGTGTCAGGAAAGATCGAGATATCGAAAGAGCGTCTATTTTGCATCGACGTTTTTCTTAGCTGGATGGAGGCACTTGCCAAGTAGAAAAACAAAGAAAAAGCACGGTGAAATGCCTCGGAAACGAGTAAATGAATTCGAACGATGAATACTATGAATACCGAAACACCGGGTGTTAATACGTTAAATATTACCTTCGAGAAGAATTAAGTAAGAGAAGAGCACCGAACGCGGTTCACTGCTTCTTTTCGACGCCTTACTCGGTTCCCGCGAAGCGAAAACACGGTTCCACCGTGAGCGTCTATTAATTAACCGAGTCATGCCCCGTGTTGATGCAACAAAGTGATAATCGCTTTTCAAAGACGCGGCAACGAACAATGCCGATGTATACGGCGAACGAGCGCGAGATAAATGGCGCGTCGCTAACGATGCTAAATGACCGAAAATAACGAGCCGCGAGAGATTAAAACGAATTATCGTTACGAGATGGAGGAGGTGGGAGAAGTGTAGGTGGGAGAGTCGGAGGAGGGCGCGTTTAACGACGAGGAAAGATTCGCAAGGACGAGAGCAACAAAAAACTACGAAACGACTAGAATCGCGGTGTCTATTTCGACGACGCGTGAAAAATGTCGCATCGCCTCGCTCGTTATTTCGCATGCATTAAACCGTGGTAATACAGATTTAATATGCGTTTGAAAGCGGAAACGATGAATAACAAACGTTCAATCTCGTCCGGCATCACTTCGTTCGCGTCCCGTCGTGTCGGCTACGACGCGTGTCTCTCGGTCTTCCCTTGGTTTTTGTCTTTTTTTTTCTCTTTCCCGTCTCTCCTCTTTCGCCTTTGCTTTCCGAGGATTGCGGAATCGGTCCAACTGCGAAAATCAACAGCACGATGTTTCATCGCGAATCTGGCATGCGGCAACTTTTTCTCCGAAGCATAACGCGCTAAAAGATCACGCAGTCGAGGCAATCCGATCGTTCTACCTTTTACCCACAAGAGCAGAATGCAATGCATGTATTGTATTTCTATCCTTCTTCAAGTCCTAAACGTAATCCTATGTTCTTTATTAAGTAAACGCAACGACATCGTCGCTCGATATTCTTACATCAACTTTGTTCGAGTCACGAATCAGAGACTATGATTAACGAACATTGATAACAAGGGTAATTGCAAAACCGACTCAAAATAAATATATACACCTAATTATATTTTTACACGATAGATGAATTTCCCGAAGAATTTGTATACAAAAATATATTGCATCGATCGAAAAATAGAAGATTGGTTCCAGTCTTCAGATAGATCATCGAATCCTTCTCCGCCGCTTGCATGTGCCATTGTAATAATGTTGGAAAATTCGGCCCTATTAGGGAGGTCTGTTTTTAATGCGATCTGGCCAAACAGTTTTCCAACATGCATTCAAAGTCGATGGTCTTAATTCAGCCAGTGCTAATTCAATTTGTTTGATACAATCCATAATCGAAAATTTCTTCCACGCATCAATGATCGTTAGTGTTTCATCGTTCAGTTTGTCCAAAACGTATCGAAATGTTCGCTTTACGTAGTATGTTTTAAATGTCGCAATTAAACCTTGATCTAACGTTTGGATGTTCCAAGATCGGATGGCCGAGTGCATTGTCTATAATCAATTCTATCTTCCAATTCGTGTCAAATCAAAATCGTGTAAAAAAGTTGGCGTACAAACAGAATTGGCTGTATTAAAAAAATATTAAGGAAACGACATCATTTTCTGGTCTCACTAACAATAAAGAGAACCGTTCGAAAGCAAGAGAAAGCGTACAATGAATAAGATAAATGCGTTGAAAAAGACGGCCAGAAAGGAAAGTAGAGAGACGAAATCGTTTGGAATGGTCGATCGAGCAACGTTTGGTCGATAGGCACGCGTCGTGCGATTGCCAGAACTCAGTTTGACAGTTTCCATCGGCGCGTCTAATAGATAATACAGGGCATTTGCTCCGCAAACGTTTGCCTGTCGCGCACAGACGTAGCTGCTCCGTTTAAACAAGACAGGCAAATATCGTTCTTTATTCCGCGATATCAATTGGTTCGTCCGCGACTGCAGCTGGATAAGTATCGAGTGCAACTCGAAATGCCCTCCTTTAGCCTCGTACCATCGAATCGAACGCCGCTCGAATTTGGTTCCCTCGTGGTAGCCAGATTGCGATAGCAAGAACGCCGAAATTCGACTGATACGGCGTCTTACTGCAAACATCGTTGCTAAGACGCTCGAACGATCGGGAGCCGCGATTTCAACTGCGGTCGACGTAGACCTTGCTTATCTAGCATCGTTCCATCGATTTTCGCTAAATTCGTAGTCGTATCGATGCGTGGCCCAGTCCACCTTTCGAGCCAATAGATTTCGACATTTCGATCTTCTAACAGACCTTGTTGTTGAAAACAACGAATTCTTGCCTAGAACCAATCAAAAATAAGCATACCACGCATTAAAACTTCTCATTAATTGGTTTTACATTTAACAAGTGCCATGTTATCTCGATCAACTTATCAGCGAATATATACGAAATAAAGAATGCTAAGTTAAAAGGACTGAATTCACTGCTCCGTACTAGAACGCTGATGTTAGAAAGCAAGCAAAAAGAAAGGACAGAAATCGCCCCGTGAGAGGAAGAGGATTAGGCTCACCTTTCACGTTAGCGCGAATAGGATCAATTCGAAATGTCCGAAATTGGAAATCCCCTGTGCTATCCCGACTCGTCGTCTCCAATAACGATCATCACGGGGTAGTTGGGGCGGGGGAAGACGATGGTGGACGAGACGGAAGAGGCAGAAGAAGGGTTGGCTAGTCCCGTGGAGAGACGAAGAGAAGCGAGAAGGGAAGCGCTTGGCGGGAAACGCCGCGCTCTACTCGCAGACCCTGGCTAAGTCGAAATTATAGTTTCCCCTCGTTATCGTATCGTCGTTCGTTGCAAAGATTTAATCGTCCATTCTCGCGTGATATTGGCGCTGCTACAATAAACGGCGCCATTGTGTTTCGAGGAAGTCCATTATATCAACTACTCGTAATCGCTACCCGCTATCTAGCCCTTCTTCTCACCCCTTCTTTCTCTCTCTCTCCCTCTCTAACTCTTACTTTCCTAATCGAGGTAGATGGCAACGATTACCGACACCTTGTAACGGGACTATCGCCTGTCGCTACCGCACTGTTACATCTACTCCGAATCCGACGATTATTATCGATAGGGCCGTTACGATTGCCTACCAATTATCGAGTGGAAGAACGTCTCAACGACGAACGAGGCAGGAAAAGAAACAACTTGATTAGGAGAAAGCGAGCAAAGACGAGCAACGAAGGCAAACAGGTGTTAAATGAAACGAGAGCAAAAGTACGACAATGTTGTCGTACTAGTTTAAGAAAAAGGGTGATGCGAGAAGACACGAGTGTCGCTGTTGACGAGTGTAAATTGAGTGCCAGAGGGGGGAGGAGAGAGACAAATGGTAGAAAAAGTCGACAATGGAGGCGCAGCAAGACGATGACGATGAGAAAGAGCCGCGGAAATGTAGGAGAGGCATGAAAAAGTCTCGTTCTTTAGAGAAGAGAATGACGCGCATCGATGACCCAGATCCCATCTTGCGATATCGAAACTCCTAGTAGCCGACGACAAAGCGAACTAGAGACGACGTATTTGCCACCTCGAGGACGATTCCGACCGAGGATATTGCCGCGATATCGCGCTTTTCGTCGAATAGTTACCATCAATTACGACGACTCGCCAAATTCTGACGGGGAAGATCGTCTCCCCGAGCTCCGACGGCTCCATGTAAATAAATACCCAACGCTCGTGTTACATCCGTCGTCGAAATATGCCCCTTGCTCCACTTCCACTAGCCATTGTCGTGGCTGCAGCCTTTCGACGTCTACGTTTCGTCGACTTGACGAGCTGCACTGCATGGATCGTCGTTAGGAACAAGAAAACTGAACGACGTTGCCGACTCGAGTCGAGGCGCGATTTACGCGAACCGAGCCTCTGTTTTACACTATTCTCTTTTTCTTTATCGTTATGAATTATCGGTAAGTTTGGGAAGACGAGAAGGTTTTTTCTCGATCATTCCAATATGTATGGAACTTTTGTACGAAGATGACATTGGCGGCAAATTTTGAGCGATTCGAAGTGCGTAAGGAAACGTAACGTTTACAGTAGTGCGTGACCTTACCAGACAGACTTTTTACTTTCTCTTGTAAAATATTTTCCAATTTCGTTTATGGAGAACGAGAAGATTTTCTTTCGGTAAAACTCGAGCGGTTCAAATTAGATTCGTCGTAGTCGTTCTTTTTTGGAGCGCATACGAAGAATTGAAATGTGTACAGAGATGCAATGAAGATTACAAGATCGACGACTCTTCACGAGTGGCGATTACGAAAGCGGGCTCCGAAGGGTCGCGCTTCGAAAGAAGGAGGAGACGGGAAAAATTCAAGTCGCTGAGATCACGCGAGAAAACGCGACTTGGTAATTGAATCATTGAATTTACTTGGAAGAGAGGAGATTGGAACGCGCTCGATAATCGTTAGGGAAGAGACGCGCCTTCGTAACGCGAGGGGGAAAAACGAGTCGCTCGACTCGTGCAAAAGCGTCCGAAGCGATTCGCGAAGGAACAGAGAAACTTGCTTTTCCGAATTTCCTACGAGAGCACCAAACGAAGGAGAAAGGGCGAAAGGCGACTAGACGCTCGAATTTCTCGCATAATTTCGCCATCGAGTACTCGCTCGGATGAAAAAGGGGCGGACGAATGGACGGACGGTTTGCGAGGGCGCGGCGAGGGCAAAGGGTCCAATAAGATTTCTCTAGTCGTCGAGCAAGCGACCTTCGTTTTCTCTCGGATTCCGAGCAGTTGCCAAACGGCAGCGTTTGCTCCATAGACTTTTCTCCTCGCTCGTCGATTTCTCCGCCTTCGTAGCTCGTTTGAATAGGAAGAGTCGTAGGAGAATGGAGCAGAATCGATCGCCATTAAACGATGTCTGACGATTAACTACTGTTCGAAAATAGGCGCAAAAATATTTCGTAAAACGTAAAAAATGCGAGTGTTCGCAAATTGTTGCTGGGATGGAGTTGAAGCAGCTCGAAGAGTCTTTCTGCTTGCGATCGAGATACGAGGATCTTACGAGAAAATAATCGAGAAATTTCTTGTTCATTCGATACAATCGATTACGCGAAGGACGAGAGACGTTACGTTACGTACGATTGTCCGAACGAAGAGTCAACATTTTTTTACGTTGCTCTTTCGATAAATCTCACGACAACGTTCGAGTATTCAGGAGAAACTCGATCGTCCAATGATAAAAAACGTTAACCCCGAAAACGATTTGCCTCGAAGTGTGTCTAATTACAATGTAAATTATTGGATTCACTGCTGTAACGTTATCCCGATCGCTATTATTTTACGATAATTTCCCGCTTTTTCGTTAACGCGTGTGTTTATCCATTTTCATGAATATTCGCGAAATATTCCGGTGGTCGTCGTCCCTGCTCGTGACCACCTTTTCCTCGCGATATTTATAAACGAACGGGACCGCGTACTTGAAACGCGCGTCGTCGAGTACCGCAAAAAGTTAAATTAAAATTGTTTCCCGAGTCGCGAATATTCGTGCGAGCACAATTCGAGGCCCACTTTCACACGTGCGTTTTAAAGTGCAACAGAGCGACCGAATAGACGAATGAGAAGAGAGGGACAGAGAGATTAGTCTCTTCATCGTGAACGAAATCGTTATGACGTCACTGCAGTAGCAATTTCAGTTTTACTCTACAAACTTTTAGCAAACTATACGCTAATTGTTTGGTGCTTGCATCTAGGTGTCGCACCGATAAATTTCTCAAGTTTCTTAATAACTCTTTGATCGAGGTAGCCTTCGTTGCAAACAACGCGATCGACGTTGCGGATCGCGAAACTAAGTTACTTTAGCACGTAGTTATCGATAACAACAATGACTAAGCAATTACGCACATCAACAGTTCGCGTTAACCGATGTCGACAGAGCGTTTAAAAGCGCTCCAAGTTGGTAGCCGATTTATCGACGTCATCGACAGTTTTCGACTCACGGTAACCACCTAGAAAACATCGATCGCATAAATACTAACTTCCGACATTAATTAGATCTTTCTGCTTCGAAGCGAGTCTTTTTGACACTCGCGTTGCAAGTTAACGACAATTCGCTTCGTTGAATAGTTTTCAACGTCTCGATAAAAATCTTTCCATTTTCAACTCAATTTTCAAATCGCCACATTATTTGATAGATAACGCGCGTTATACGTTAGAAAGCGGCATGAAGTAAATCAAATTTAATAATTAAACTATGATGGAATTGTGACTCATCGTTTATCAAACATCAGATTATTCAAATCCAAGAAATTCTTCGTCTGACTCAACATTGAAAGAATCTAATAGCACTTCTTCTGATTCGATTTCAGATAATGTACCTTCATCGACATTCTCATTTTCATCATACAACACATAACTTTCAACGCATTCCCATTGAAACATTTTCTTTTTTTTACATCGTGTATTTCAATCGTTAAATTATTATATCCCTCTTTCATATACATGGTAATAAAATTGACAAGTTTTCTCTACAAAATAGCTTTTAATTCATTTTACTTGGCTTATTTATCACGAAGTAATAACTATTTGCTTTTAACACATTGCCATTGGCCACCCTGTATATACGGCAGAAAGAATGCCGAAAAAGTTAGAAGTGCGCGTTATCTATCGAACGATACGGTAATTTCCATCGACAGGAACGAAATTTCTCGCGACTAGTTGGTCGCTGGCATTCGTAATCATTTACCGTGTCTGGAAAAAGAGTTACATCCCGAGCAGGATGGAAGAGCAACGCGTATCTCGAATGGATTTCTCCTAAATCATCCCCTCTCGACCTTCGCTCTTCATCCTGGATCACGCAAAGCCACGGGACGGACGAGCGACTCCCGGTACGATGACGAGGCCGTAAGGTACGAACGATCACCCAGGTCTCGTTGCACAGCCAGCAATGATGATCGCTCCGATAAGTACGTTACGAACGTACGATCCATCGATCGGGCAGAAGGATCGTCCTTCGGTCGATATCCACGACGGAAGGCCTCGCGTCGATTGGAAGACTCGTTCGATGCTTTTTCCTTCCCTCGCGTCGTGCATTTCCGTCGAGTAAGTTTCGCCGGGATGGAAACCGCCCTATCAAAATCCAGCTGCTCGTTGGCCACGTCGTCGATGCACTTCGATGAAACATCGTTTTTCGATACCGCCCGATACTTGGAAACATCGGTACGGACCCGGGCCGGCTATCGAACGATCCCACCCCGGCCTTTCGGCCTCCTCCACCCGCCTGCTTCTCCCCCATCTGGGCGGTAGGCGACCCCCATTTCTACAGTGGGACATCTCGATATTCGCGGCGCCATCAACGCGACGCCACGCTCGCCTCCTTTTTCCTCGCCGGTCACGTCGACTTTGCGCCACGTCCGACGCCTCGTCCGACGTCCCTGGCCTCTTTTCGATTCGCTCGACGCGCAGAAAACCGAGAGGAAACTCAACGTGGAGATAAATGGATGCCCGCGACGCCAACGATACGAATAAATTCGATGCTTCTTGCGATTGCAATCGCGGCTAGAATGCGAAGTAGAGGTTCGACGAATCTTACGGACCGATGAAAAAACGAGCATCGACGGACTGTTTGAATGCATAGGACTCGAGGGCAATAAGAGAATCGAAATTGAAAAATGTTAGTAAAAATGAAGGAAAGAAGTGAAGAAGGAAGAAGGAAACCGTTAGACAATTAAAGGTACAAACTGTAATTGCGACTACAATTTAGAGCAGAGGTTGGATAAGTCTTATCGACTGACTAGAGGATAAGCGTCGAGAGTTACCCTAAATGCGGTATGTGTGTCGAGATTAAGAAGAGAGAGAGAGAGAGAGAGAGAGAGAGAGAGAGAGAGCGATGAAAGAAGAGACAGGAAAAGAAGGGAGAGAGTCTACTCAGTTTCTCGACGCTGATTGTTAACCTGAAATCGCACGAGATTCCTTTTTCTCGGCTAATTGGAAAAGTTAGAAACAATATCTCGCCCACCTGTGGCCGTAACGGGACCGCGTCGTTGTTTACAATTACCACACGGCGCCACGTAGAGCCACGAGTGTCGTTCGTGTTTCGTTCTCCCGTCTCTTCTTCCCCCCTCGTCTACCTTCAACGCGATTTCTCTTCCTTTCTACGTCCGTTTGCACGCATGCTTCCATCGCGAGCCATCACCCATCGCGCGTAACCGTATCTCAAGACGCGGAGCCGAGTGCAATTCTGGGTAGCGCGGATGCGGGACACGAGTGCTGCAGACGCTCCTCCATGCGTTCTTCATGAAAGGAAAGGGGAGAGAGGGAGGAGGGAAGAGAAGGCGGAAAAAGAAGAAGTGGAAGGAAGAGAGAGAGAGAGAGAGAATCATGAAAGGACGCGAGTGGAAAGACTGCGCACGGAGGCTCAAGGATTACCCCGGTGGGTTTTCCTCCGCAGTTTCGACGCCGGGTTTACTTTTCTCTCTCTCTTGATGCAGAAAGATCGCTCTTCGTTCCAAAACGTCCGCCTTCGTCTTCCTTTCCTGCCCGTCCTCGTTCTCGCTTTTTCTCCCACCTTTCATTCCTTCAGGACGGTGTTGGTAGCACTGGAAGTGTATTGATCGGCGGGTGGTGGAGCGAGCACGGCCGGTCCAAGCTTCTCTCTCTCTCTCTCTTCTGCTCCTCCTCCTCCCCCTGCTTTCCTCTCCTTTCGATATCAGTCTACTTTCTCTCTCTCTCTCTCTCTTGTAGTATCAAAACTGCTTTTCTCTTTTTCACCTATGTCCGCGTTTCTTTCTCTACTCTTCTTCCCTCATTCTCTTCCTCGCACCTCGCGCCTTCGTATCTTTTCGAAACTCCTCTTCTTCGTTTCCTTCTCTCTCTCTCTTTCTTCCTCTCTTTTCATCTTACTCCGTTCGAGTCTGCCCATTCTTCGCGGTGGCTCTCGCGTAGGAAGGTACGTTTCGTACGTGCGCCGTCCCTCGAACGAATTCTTCCCCGACATTCCGATAATGCCCGTTGGATCTGTCCGTCGTAGGTTCGGTACGTCGTAGGTGCCGCTTCGAGAGGAGAAAGACGGAGAAGGACGGAGGAAATCGGAGTTATTTGGAAGCGATAGATTCGCTCGGTAGCTCGAGTTTGCGCGACCACTTTCGGTCTTCCTTTTCCTTCTTCTCCTCCTCCTCTTCTCTTCCCCCTCTCCCTCGTCTCGTTCCAGCGTCCCGTCGGAATGCCGAATGACAGAAAAGGCGAAAGGAGAGTAACGAGACGAGGGAGGGCGCATTAGTCGACGTGTGTGAGAGACGTTCGATAGCCAGACGCCGAATTTGCCCCCTTAACGAGCTTCCTTGCCAGTCCAACTGAACTATCTCGAGACGCTCTTCACGATCGTGCTTTTCACGTTCTACGAGGGCTGCTAGAGTGACTTCGGCGTTTCTGATGTTCGTTTCGGGTATCCGTCGGCCGAAAATTCAATTTCCACGATTTTCTTTTAATTTCTTCCGAAATTAGACGAACTATCTCGTTCGATCCACGGCGAGAGACCGATTCGTCGGCCATAATTTACGAAGCAAAGCGTATATACTCGTCTTATTCGGTCGAGGCATCAGAACGCGTCACGATTATCATCCGCATCATGCCGCGAACGTATTAAGCGAATTACTCGTTCTGCTAATCGAACTAAGAACGACGAATTCGAAAGGAAGGATTCAAAAGCAGATTGGAGGAAAAATGGAGAGAATTCGCGCTCTTCTCGAACGGTGTTCGAGACTGTTTCGACGAAAGCTTCGGTAGCTATCGAATCGCCTCGCATCAACGATATTATTGCGAAGGAATAATATCGCCGTACATACGAATACGAAGCGAACGAACGGGAAAAGAAAGAAACGCCAATAATATTAAAAAGGTATTCGGCCTTTCGCCTTCGAGCCATGCGTATCTTTCATTATGATTTTATAGAAAGGGTTCATTGAACCGTGCGATCGAAGAACGTTGCACGCGCGCGCGACTTCACAAAACGAACAGAAACGAGGAGCTCGGTTAAATGGTAAAAATACGATTTCCACCGAACGCCGACGGTAACGTTTTCGAATCTGCTCGTTTTCTTTTCCTTTTCCTTTTTCTTCTTCTTCTTTTCCTTCGTTGTATTTTAGCTCGCGGGAATCATTTACAACGAAGCGAATCGAGAGGAGAAACGCTCGATAGAATTTACCCGCCTTAGAATGTCGAGAGAGATTCGAGGTATACGTTCACTGTATATACGAGTATCGAGTTCGAAGAAGTGTTCGATTATTTCTCGTATTTCACGGGGAGAGCGTGCCTAGTACATCGAAAAAAAGAAAATGAGAAAGAAAGAATCTTAACGGGAAGAGTCACGGACTTTCCGCCTTTCAGATCGATTTGCAACGTCGATGTCAAGTTTTTATTTTAAATTTTTAACTGTTAACGTCCACACGACGAACTAAAAACTCAATCGTTTAAATTTGATTAACGTTAAGCCACAGACTCGAACGACGAATTCGTTCGATTCGATATCAAATTATTGACGGATTCATTTTCCATCGAGTTTCCATTCGAGCCCGTTACACACGTCGAATATATGCGGCGCGCGTTACGATCGGCCCCAACAGTCACCAAACGCTCTAAAAAGAACGATTTAACGGTTTTAAAATTAATTAAATTTGGTTGTCATACGTACGTACTTGCCGTGTTTTATTGGCTAGCGACATGCACGCAAACGCGTCGATATATTTTAATTAATATAAATATTATATCGCTATATTGTACTGTATGAATAACCTTTACTACTGCGCAGACTCGCTTCCTTCCCTCTTTCAGCGTTGAAAACGATTTTCGTTGAAAATACGACGCGAAGAAATATAATTTAACGAACGACTAGACTCGGTACATTCGAACCAGGTACAAAAATATAACCTATTTATTCCGCGTTAAATATTCGTGTTAATTCCTTTGAGTATCCTATGTATGGAATACGATAACAATATCAATTTTTAGACGAAATTTCAGTCTTGAAATCAATGTAAAAGTGCCTATTTAGCCACTCGGATTATATAGTATGTGTTAATTAAGACATCGAATAATTGAAATTTAAGAACGAATGACACTTCAACGATGTTCAACGCGAAAGGCACGGACGAAAGCACGCTTGGCGCTTCCACCTGATCACTTTATCCCGTCGGAGATCCAAGACTTCGAGCAAGAGCTCGCGGACACCTTGCAACTATCTTTTATCCATCTTAGTTCCTTCTGCGTTAACCGAACAGACAAAGTAATCCATTTCCACTGAGAAAATCGCTTAGTGCGCCGTTTTACGGCGATTCCGCAGCCATGAACGATCATCAAAGAACCCATATTCTCCTCACACCTTCTACTGAAACGACGAGAATGATCGCCTTAATATTCGATCGCGATCTGCTTCGCACGCGTATTCGCATTTGCGACGTTCTATCGCGGTCGACTCGTTTTTCCTCCCTTCATTGAACTTATCCACTTTACCACCTCTTTTTCCGTAAAAATGACTCTCACGCTATGAAGTTGCTTATATTTGACTCCGCGATAAATTTTTAAAGAATTCTTCGTTTTTCAATGAGAATTCCAAGTGGCCTGAACGGAAAGTGCAGCGGGGGTCGTATACGCCCCACACGGC
>JAITYT010000158.1:330899-341125 GCA_025433975.1 Liostenogaster flavolineata
GCAAAAAGAATACTTTAATTATTTTTCGGTCCCCCTGATAAATGTATTCCCAACAAAATATAGACACCTACTGTTCCACTACGAGTACCTGCCTTCGTTAATCTAGCCCCTGGCGATAAAAAGGAAAACGATAAAAAATTGCCAACGAATATTGTTACATTTCGAATCCGCTTTACGAAGGTGAGAGAAAGAGAGATAGAAAATCAGCGAATTGGCAGATACAAGGGGAAGGCAAAATACAAGGGAATTACCAAGACAGCGTGAAACAGAAGCGACAAAGAGAGATAGGTGTAAAGATCGAGGGAATAAGACGTCTTCAGACCGTGGATAGGGCCGACGTGGATCAGGAATTCACGGCGGCTGCCGAGGAGAATACGAGCGAGTTGGAGAATACTAATTACTCGTGGTAAGGAACCGCATCGCGGAGGATGCTGCTCAACAGCGCATAATTTCGCAGCGCGATAGCGGATAAATGCAATCTGCCCCTAATGCACCGGCAGTGCGCGGATCCCCACGTGCTTGCTCTCTCTTCAACTTGCCCATCTCAGCCTGTTTTCTTCCTGCCGACCTACGAACAACGTCTTCTTGCTCGCACAGTCTTCCAACCTTTCCGCCTACCTTGTTTATTCGTCGAATTTAGGCTCTCGGAACCACGCCTACGTTCGGGAGAGGAAATGAAAGGATCCTTAACATGCGATCGATCTTTCGTAGGCTTTCCTTGCGATCGCGCTGTATTGGATCATCGAGATGTCGTTTCGGATCGTTCCTCACCTGCTCTTGTTTATCGACCTCTTGAGGTACAGAGTTTTCTTTTATCCGCGAATCCGCGCTCTATGTTCGTTGTATTTTGTTTTCTTTCGTCTTCTTTTTTACGAGTTTATTTTCTGATTTTGCGTTTTCATCGATGTGTCTTTCTCTTATTTAGAATACCAATAAATCCTTCAAAGATATTAAAATCAATAATAATTTTCCCTTCCTACTAACGTGCTAATTTAATGATTTTCTTTCTTGTTCTTCGAACGTATCCATAAATTTGTATTTCATTGTGCCCGTAAAAACTGGCTCATTTCGGTAATCTTCGTTCTTCGAAGCACGGATTCACTCCGTCGTCGCGTCGAACCAAACGACGACACGCGATCACGAAAAAGAAGCGGCATTGTTCCTTTGTGCCACGCCATTGTAAACGAAGTCGTTCCGTTCCGAAAATGTTGTAGCTCGCGTGTACCGCGTATTATTATCCGGGAACTCGGGCAACGAATCGTTTCGGTCGATTTTCGCGAAGGTACGCTCCGCGAGGACGATTAACGAATTTAATAATCCTGCGGAAATACCAAATTTCCACTGGAATGGATACCGCCAATTTTACCATAGCCCAAGGGCAACGGAAAGTTAAAAACGAGGGACGAGAGAGGGTGGCGGTCGGATCGGAGAGGCGCCGTGGAACGAGGCAGACCGAAAGTGAAGAGCGGAGTTGCGAGGGAAGATGACGTGGATGGTGAGATCGACGAGAAGAAAGAGAAAGAGAAAGAGAGGACAGGAAGAGGAAAAGGAAACGAGGAAGGACGAGGGGCGAAAAGAGCGCTTGGCCTCATCGATGCGAGGAAGAAACCACGAACCGCGCTTTTATCTCGAAAACTTTGAGATCGACATAGACGCCGATTACGCGAACGAACGTCTAGCCTTTGCAGAACCTTTCGAAACCGCCTGGGGTTTGGAACGGAGAAAATCAAGCAGCGGTGTCTCGCGGTGATCTCGTTCTATCTCGATAATAACGTTAACCATTCGATATCGGGCTTGTTGATAATTATAAATGCTCGAAGACGACGACTACGAGGATGGTGTCGCGAGCAAACGAACGCAAGTTCCGTTTCTGTTGGTTATTGTAATTACCGCAGCGCGAGTTCCCTAATGGAATATCACGGAGGTCGTTGTCCAATCCTCGTAATAGCGTGTAAAAGCTAGTCGATACGTTGATTTTATACGGCGATTAAAACAAATGCCCGAAAAGTATCGATTTTCCCGTGTGCATCTCGCTCACGTCGATTTCCAGGTCGCGTTCGCCATGTCCTATCGCATTACTAAATCATAATTATACGAAGCGCACGCTTCATCGAAGCATCATGATCATCCTATGAACCGGCCATACGATACTTCCGTGATCGAACAATTTTCATAATTGGTATTCCGCTGAATTTATGACGCCATCGATGACGCTTGCCATCAGTCACTCGTGCTTTGAAAATCGATCGGTCGGTCGAAATGTACGAGGGAACTTTTGTCTTCCTATGACGCATTTCTGTGACGCAATAGTGCGCCTATTACGATTCGTATTTTCGCTTTTGATATTCGAAGTTGCAACTCGATTCGATCCATGCATTTTTTCCGATTTGAAACGTCAACTCGATATTACAGAGCACCTTTCCTTCGTTATCTCTCTCTTACCCTCACGATTAAAACAGGCGGGCGACCTTTCGTCAATTTGTACCTATAATATGTTTATAATATTTAGTAGTTTATATTAAAACGTGCATTTCAAACAAGTACCTTAGAACAAATAATATGAAAGAGCTTCTACGAATTAGAAAAATTAAAGGAATGCCGATTTTCGGCAGCAGTACACGAGAAAGAAATATTTTACCAAAAAAAATATCATACATATTTTTTGATAATTATCATAGTGCTTCTGCAAAATATGATAGACCAGACATTATTTTATAGTCATAAACAAATTATGTTCAAATTAATAAAATTACTAGTATTAAAGTTATAATTTTTTTAATAATAATCTGCAAAAACCGATGATTACATTAAATCTCTTTCGACCTACGAGATGGAATTCATTGAAATCTCCTTCGCGCTTGAGAGGTTAATGACGATATAACGTCGATTCGTCGTCAAATTCAATCCGAACCACTGTCGATTTATCAAAGGAAGAAATACAATGTACAAAAAGCCGGAACGAATGTAAAAGAGCCCTTTTAATTTATTCCCATCCTGCATGCATAATTATGCACGGTTATTTCGCAGCTCCATTCGAGTCACCTTAAATACGAATATATTCCTCATTGAAAGTAATCACGTTCGCACGAAATTCATAAAAAAAAAAAATTATTCATAAAAAAAAAATTATAAGCAATGTCGATCTCCTTGCGTCCAGCTCTCCTTAACCGATCGTAAAGATTGAAGATGCCTTTTGGAATGGATCAAAATGACGATATCATTGTACCGAATTCTGCTGCACTGCCTGACGAAAAAACAGACGATACATGCGAAAACTCGATTATAACGTTAATCGCATCAAAAAAAACGCATCTCTCGTCAATAATAAGCCTTTCTCTTACATTAAGCGTACCAATAACGACTCAAAGACGAAGACACAATATCTATTTAGTATACCTTTCAGTAGATGATAATTTAAAATCTTTAATTCATAGAATTGAACTCCATCCAGGTTACGTCCTATTTCTTGCAGTATTCCGAAGTAAAAATCTCCATTTTCTTTGACAAGCTCTGTCGTATCGATGCTAATCGCAAAAATAAAATTCACGAAGACCACAGCGAAAATTCTTTGAAGAAAGACAACGATAGCGAATCCAGGTGGAAGCACGATCTTCAGTGGTTGGAACTTGGTTGAAAGTGACCTTGCTCTTGGTACTCGTGGATCGTTTTTCTTTGTCTTTGTCTTTCCTTCTTTGTCTAAATCTTAGAACAGTAGTCAGCTTGACGAGACTAGAGTCCTTCGACAAGAGGAGAGAAATGGCAGTCGGTCGCGTGCCTCTCGGGAGAATTTTGCCGTTTGATCTTCCACGTCAGACGATGTTCAGGCATCGCGATACCTTACGCGACGGACGAGATAGACTCCCTCGGTTTTCTTACGGTACGCCGTAAATCCGATTGGACGTCGTACATCCACTCTCGTTCTTTGTCTTTAGCCGCAGAAATGCACGCGCTTGTTTTGCGAGGAAATGTCCGCTACGGTGACGTACTGACTTATGCCAGCGACCTCGTCACGCGAAAAATTCCTCTTAAGATTCCGTCTTTCGGTCGAATAGCTTCGGAACAAGTACGATTCTGACTTAAATCATAAATACGATAACGAAAAAATCCAAATAACAACGTTGGCAATTAATCATTATTTATTGCTATTTCGTGCTACGAAAGCTCGCGTAACCTTGGAGAATTGAATAAAATTTAATGATTATTTCGAGTCAAGCGCGTCTGTTTTTCAGAAAGAATTAGACAAAGAATTCGACGATGGAGAAAAACAGTCGAAGTTCGTTCGAATTCTGCTGTAACTCAAAACTTCATCGTTCTAGAATATTCGAATCGAGTATCGTTCGATTTTTTCGAACAGATCAAAGTTTAATCCAAGGGTAAGACGAGAACAAGGAGGAGTAGCGCGCAAGCACAACTAGCAAAAGAGAGCTCGCGAGAGAGGAGCCGTAGGATTTCAATTTCGATTCGCGTAGAAGACGCGTGAAACGTCGGCGATTTCAAAGAGCAAACACGATTCTTCGAAAGTCAAGCGCGTGTTTACAGGATGCGACGACTGATCGAAACTGCGATCGATGATCTTAGCTGCTGTTCAAAGTTTCTCCTTTCTGCTTTTCTTACTCGAGTAAGAAAGCTGCCCACGTACGTACGGACAAGCAGAAGGGAAAGGAATGCCCGGAATCGATTTACCTATCTTCTCTAGACCTTCTTTCTTGCTACTGCATTGTCCGGCACGATCGACAGCGCGAACTGCATTCTTTTCCAACAGTAAGAACATTCGCGTGGATAAATGGAAGATTTTTTAGCCTTTGCCGCCTATCCTCGACTTTGGCGTTTTCCAACTTGTGAAAAACAAGTCTGGAGTCCTGCATTTAGATTCCGCAAGCATATCGTCGCGTCATTCGACTAATGTCAAATCGATTTTTTTCTGTCTATAACACGCTAGAGCTAAAAATATCTATCAAATCGAACACGTGTTTTCCAGTCTGACTATTTTCTCCGCATTCCTTTTACGAGTCTTTTTTTAAGCGAGTCAATTGACTTAGATTATCCGAAGTTTGAATTTGATAACCGTTCAAGATGGGAAATTTTAAATATTTTATAATCGACGTCTCGTCTCTTGCAGACTTAAAAAAATCTGGTAGTCAAATAATTGCCGAATGTACAGGACAAATTTAAAAACATAGGTGAACTGTCTGCATTTCGTTGGACTCGAGAAAAACGCATCGAAGCGGCTAGATTCTGAAACGACCTGGTGAGATTAATTCGACAGTTCATTTCTCGTACCTTTTCCATTTTCCATTTAGCAGCTCGACGTACGAGGTGCACATTGCACGCACGAACGCCCACGTGTTTGAAAAGCGAACGAGGATTGCAGTCGAGATGCATACAGCTTATAGTAAGCGCGATCGATAAACGAGAGACATCGAACTCGTCGCATCGAGCATCGTTCTCCTCATTAAGGGCTGTTAAGAGGTCATAGAGCGCATTCGAGTCGCATTATCTTCGCGCGAAACAATTCGACGCGTTTATCGTCGTGATTAGAGCGAACGATTCGACCATGACGTATGTAGCGTCGTAATAGTCGAGATACGCGTATGAAATTGATACTTCGATGGAAAATATGTTTTTCTCGTCGTCGGTAGGCCGATCGATCGATCGATCGATATCGACCGGCCAATTTAAAAGTAATATTTTCGTTCCATTTGAATGAAAAAGCTGATCGTCGAGAAGTCGATAGTTGCTCGTTAACAGCCGTCCTCGGTGTCGCATATTTATAAAATTCCGATACGTATCGAAATATCGGAAGTTTAATTCACCCGACGCTTTAATTTCCGATTTAAAAGGTTATCGAACGGACGATCGTTTGTAGCAAGCGCGAAACCCTTTCCCAGTGTTCGTCCTTAAAGCGATAACAAATTAACGCGAATAAAGTCCCATCGACGGAATTCGTTTCGAGGTAGACTTACTTGTTGATCACCAGGTATACGATCATTAACAAAATTACCAAACGCGTTATCTGATTATTACGTTTAATTTATGAAGGCTGTTCTAACGAGTATCGATGTTGATGTGTTCGTTATTTTTCGTAAAATTGTTTGAATATCAACGATACCTGATAATCTTGCCAATTTTCGTGTGAAAAAAATAATGAAACGATCTTTACGATAGCTTATTTTTCAACATAATTTTGCATCGATCAAGTTGTCGAAATATATGCTAATTCCGTAAGAGACGAATAAAATAGAGTTTCGAATAACTCGAAACGATAAAAAAATGTTCTTTCAAGAACAGTTTAGGATCCAGGGAGGTTTAGATTCCAGTGTTGCAATGGAAGAGACATCGACTGCTCTTATAAGTCGAACTCAATAACCTATTGCATAATATTATTGCATACAGAGAAAAATATAAATTAAACAGTCGGTAAGATAAAACGATACCTTTCGAGTAGCTAAGATGTAACGACACCTCGAAACTACGTCGACGAATCGTGATCACAGCCTGACGACGCATTCTTGGATTTCTCTTGCGATCTGTTGCATTTCGATAAAAGATTGTCGACCGTATTAACAATGTAACGTGGACCGATATTATTTCACTGCACTTTACTACTGCGAAAAGCACGATTTAATCACGAGTATTGTTTCACGAATCCTCTCGCGTCTACGATCAAAGATAATTTGATACTGCGTAGTACCAACAGAAGTCACCTTAGGCTCGGTCGAGACTCCAATAAACGTCGCATGGTTTGTGAGCTTCGAGCATTATCCTTGCAAAGTCAAAATACAGAGGGATCGATACGCGTGACATAGAAAATCTTCCAAGGGTATGTGTAAATGTGAAACACATAGGTATATTGTTTCAAATCGCGGACAGTCTTTAAAAAATCACATGCAACGAATTCTAAAATATAATTTAAAAATTTAAGTTAAATTTAAAATGATCAGAAAGATGCTTTTAATGGTAATTGTAATTAAATGCAATGATGCAGTGCAATGATGCAGCGATGTCGTTCTCTCTTGTCACGCTTTGATAAAAATCAGTAGTATTAAAACGCTTTCATAATTTAATTTAGTACGTAATTTCACGAAATACATTTTGTAAATTTATCGATTCTATATGGCGTATAAATTACACATTACGGCTTTGTGTACAATACCTTTAATAGAATTATTTAAGAGAATTAAAATGTAGGTATAATATACAATTTGTAAACAAGCAAATCGAGGTTTTTTCTATCTAACTTTGAATCTAATTTATAATTTTTTTAAACCACTCTAGTCAAATAATTCTACATGACACGAAGCGAAAAGGTCTGAAAGTCAACCGTCTACTCAAAACATAATATAAAAGGGAATATAGGAAACACTGTCGATGGCTCGCAAAAAAGAGAACAAAAAATCGAAAACCGCGTTTCCAATAACGTATATTTTCGATCCTCCATGGATACGTAACCGACCATATCTCAATGTTGAAATTCTTTAATGTCAGCATGCTTTACGTCATGGCGAAGAAATTTACGCAAAAATGTAGAAGTAAAAGCAGCAGAAATGTAAACCATTGGCAAATAAAGCGAAAATACGCTAAATAATACAAGATCGGGAAATCGTGCTCGATCATAACGCGAATTTCCACGGGGATTATTGGTATTTTTACCAGACGCGATAGTTTGTTCGATACGTCGCTGTCGAATGCGTCTAACGGATCTACGCTTACGCTTACCTGTTGTCAATATTTCACTTTACGGCAAGAAAATGGCATTGACGCGATATCGACACACATGCGTACTTCCTGTCGATGTGAGATCTTTCTCGAAGAAAGCAGCATTTACCACGTCGAAGTTCGATCTTTCAATGCGCTCTTGGCCACTTTGCCATTTCCACTTGCTCGATGAACGATCATATGGCGCAACGTTGAACTTCTTCCAGTTCAAATGGAACGAAGTATTCAGCGTATTTTTCGTAAAAACTGTTCATTTTGTCGGTAGATCGCGTCAATGACGGTTTAGAAGCTCTAACGTTCAACAAATATGGTAATGTTTGCGAGAAAATAGACTGCCGAACGGCTGTTAGATTCTCTGAAGTTTCTGGTTCACAAATAAGCATCGATAAATTGGCAAAGGTAGTCGCAACATTTGTCAGCAGTGCATCTTCATTTAGTTTTGTCGAAACTCACTCGCAGTTCGGTAGAGCATAGAAAATACACTTCCAAGTAGGGATTCTGAAACACCCAAGTCGTCGACGATGTCAACGTAGCAAAGTAAGATTTGTACAATTTATCGCTGAAGCTCGCATAAAATTGCTGTGGTTTATCACCGAAAGTTATTTACCTGCGAAAAAGTTCGCCTTGGGTATATTTACTCTCGAAGTTAGTTGCTCGCTTCGTTTGATATTACTCGAGACGATTAGAAGGCGCACGACGGAAAAATTGAAAACGCTCGAGCATTTCGGTTCAATATGGCTTCGAAGTTGTCTTTTTCTAAAAGTTTCGTTATTAAATTGTGAAAAATTCTCACAGAGATCCAATATTTCATACGTGCATTGTAGAACATGGAAAAGACAGTCGGTGAACCTCATCGATATTACGTTAGACATGTGAGAAATGTCTCTGTAAATGAAATCGGCTGTAAGTCGTGATTTGATAAAGATTTAAATTTAAATCATTTTAAATAATTTACAAGCAACAGATTTTGATAAAATTTAATATAAGTATGATATAGTTCTCATGAAGATATTTAACTCTTAATGTTTTCCTTTAAATGTTAATAAATTCTTTTAAACATTTGTTTGTAAAAACTGTGCGTATTTGCATAAAGTACAGATTAAATGAAATCTTGATTTTTAAATTATAAAAAACGTTGTAATATTTGACATTTTCTTGCTTTAACTTGCGACGTAATCAGTCCGTCGGGTTCGACTTCACATGCCGTCGAGCGACGTAGGCACTACGTTTACTTGAACTACTGAAAGTTTCTTACGGTACCGACTGCGTTGAAATTTGAGGACCAATCGAAAAAAGTCTCTTAAAAGTTACAAGATAAACAATTGAAACAGACGGGCGGCTTTACGTGAATTTATACCTATAATATATTTATAACATTTAGAATTTTATATTAAAACGTACATTTCAAATGCCAAAATTTTACCAAAGAAAATATCATATATATATATATTTCTTCGTAATCATCATAGTATTTCAGCAAAATATAATGGATCAGACATTATTTTATAGACGCAAAAAATTTCAAATTAATACAAGGATCAGTTCTAAAGTTATGCATTTTATTCTAATCATCCGCAAAAACCGGCGATTTCATTAAATTTTCTCCGACCTACGAGATGGAATTCATTGAAATTTCCTCCACGCTTGAGGGGTCAATGCGCAAACATGAGTTCTTAAATGGATTGAATCGACATTCCCCACAGACACTCGTTATCGATAAGTACCTAAAAGCAACGAATTTCTTTCTCATCAGTTCTTGGAATTTCGTCATATATGGCGCGTGTCACGTCGAACATCTGTTACGCTCTGCTCCATATTAAAATCTATCGTAAAACGACGTCTACACTAAGTTGTCGCCGACACTATGGTGGATCCACGTTCGAAGGTGATCCTCGTTTCAATCAATGATACAAATGAGTTGATAAAGGAACCGCGAGAGCTGCGAAACGTGCCAGCACGCAGGCAGGGGTGGTGGTTGACTGACTAGAGTCAGGCGTACGCACGCAAACGAGCCAAGGAGAGGAGAAAAGAGGAGAAGTCGATAAACCATGCCACGAGGAACGAAGAAACAATTTCTTCTTACGTAAGGACGAACCTTCGCCGTGTTTCTTTTCCTTCGTCTTGTCGCTTCTAATTTCGCGTTCCGTTTCGAACGACCGAAAAATCTTCGTACGATCGTTATGAATTTTATCGCCGGCCCACCAAAGGCTCTTCCTAATTGGTCCAATTAGTAAAACGATAGTCACGACGCGGAATCTATTCCGAATATCATCACCACCCCCTTAACGACGTTTACATCGGTTACTACGTTAAAATGGCGAGGGAAGACGACGCCGTGCGTCGCCACCTCATTCGAGTTAACGACACAGCCGAGCCGTGCAATTAGTGACGCTGTCCGTTTGCGTGAGAACTCGTGAACGCGGAAAAAATCGTAGAAAGAAGCGGGGAAGCTCGAGCACGATTTCGGAGCCCACGGGCTAAGAAGGCGATGAGAGAGAGAGAGAGAGAGA
>JAITYT010000158.1:350432-372458 GCA_025433975.1 Liostenogaster flavolineata
AACGAGTTCCACGATGAATTAACGCCGAGAATGAGATATCAAAGGGGAGGAAAATACATTTTTAACCGCGAGTATATTTGTTAAGAACGATAAAAATATAGAAGTTTTAAGGAATTGGTTTAACTTCTGTTAAGCACAATTTTACGAACATTTCTAAATTGAACAATAGCACTTGGGATTTTTGGTGATCGAAGAAAACTGTTTACCGCGCAAACGCGAAGTCCATCTCAAAGACTTCGCTACGTTGCCGCGAAATATTTCGACCTAAGGAAGCCGAAAAATTTCGCCTCTCGTTTTTCGGTCATCGGGAAAGCGGATGCGGCTTCTTTTACGAACGAAACGCGTGCTCGATTTCTCGATTTACCGAACAACTCTTCGTTCGCGCGTATTTTACGCGCTTCCACGAGCAGTCCAACGATCTTTTTAGATCGATTTTCCGGCGTCGTACCTTCGACGCGCCATCGTTGTCCGTAATAAAGCGGAGAAGTAACAGCTGCTCGTTCGGCAAAAGTTTCTTACAGCCTGGACATACGTTGGTATCAATCTCGGATAGTCCGCGTTCCTCTTGCACTACCGACGAACGGACGAACCGAAATGGACGTACGCGGTAACCATCGGTCCTAATAAATGCATTCGGAGTCACGAAGTCGTCAGTACGGCCGTACATTCATAGCGACGCCATTGTGTCGCGGCACGGTAATAATTTCTCCTCGATGTAACGACGTACGTAGCTACGTACGACGCGTCACCGATGTCTATTAAGCGAAATCCGCGACGTTGCTCGAACAACGCGCGGCATTTTTCTCTTCGGACCGCCGTTGGAGCCGGAAAGACAACGAGTTATCAGCTTCGTGGATGAACGAGGAGGATAAATACGCCAATCGTTTTAAATTTATATTACGTAAAAATAAATTACGTAAAACGTAACATTTATTTTGAGCACGATTAGCTTATTATGAAGCAATAATATATCAATACTGATCAAAATCAGTAATAAATCTAGCGATGATAAGCTAATTGAGCATAAAAAGGGTATTCCCCGGTTAACAGGTTAATATTATTAACCTCTCTTATTAACGTCTTATTAACGATACGTTAATTTAGTTGGTCTATTCACGTTGGTTAGAAACACGTTGATATGCAGTGTCGAGTAAAGTGTACTCGGATTGCGAAAAAAAAAGATTAATTCTCCGACTACGTGTAACGAAGAAACGCAGGTTTTCGATCGAACCACGAACGAACGCGATATCGAACATCGAAAGGATTCGACCTACTTGTCAAAACGATCTAACGATGTCCCACGTGACGATGATTTTCCCATTCGGCGTTGAATCGCAAAATTTTGAGATCGATACGTCGATGCTTGAAATTTGGATGACGAAAGAACGATTTTATGAGAGGGCATCTTCGTTCTTTCGCAAATAGGGTTTATTGAAAAAAGAAAAAAATTCTAAATTCAATGCGTGCACGCACTTTACGAGTTTGTTGCGTTCCTACGATCGCTCCACGTGCTACGACCCACGATTCTTCTCCTTTCTTTCTCTGCGTAATAAAATGCAAATTTCAGTCTTCTATCTAGTCCAGGTCGTCATACGGGAAATTGCTTTAATTTTGATTCGCTACTCCGCCGTTTTGCTGATAAGAATTCATAAGCGTCCGCGAGTACTTGAAAGCTGCACGTTGAACAACGTTGATAAAGACTTTGGTCGAAAGTTTAGTATCGATAAATCTAAAGCGTTGTCTGCTATTCATGCGAGAGGAACTTATTAAGTACGCTTATATCATCGTAATGGCGAAATTCTCGAAAGGAATTTCGCCTCTCAAAATGCTTTCAACGAGAAGAATCAGAAAAGCGTACATAAAGTGATTTTTATGGCAGCAAACACGAAATACGCGCACCGCCTTGTATCATCCCCGAAGCCGCGAAGGTGGTACATTCTTCCCTTCGAGGAATTTCGTATTTACGCGGAGAAAACACGGCGAGATATCGTCGAGAGTAAAAATAACATTTTCGTCTAACGAAGAAAGAAATAAAAATAAGAAGGGCTCCTTACATCCCGAGAACAATAAGCGATACGCTCTCCTCTCGTCCTTCGGACGAGGGAAAGTTCCTCGTTCGCGGTCGGTTCATTCAATATTCAAACTACCATTCAACGGCCATTCAAGTTGTTTCCTCGCGAAGCCAACAGGAAAACCGAAGCATAACCGCCTATATTTAAACCGGACGCGGTATATAATATCGACTCTACGAGCGGCTTAAGTAACGAACCGAGAAGAGCCGTGAAGATGGAAGAAGGAAGACGATCAAGGCGAACGAGAGGGAGGCGGGAAAGAAATCGACTGGTAAAAAGATGGAGGAAGGAGATCGGAAAAAGCGGAGGATCGAAGGAAGAAGCTAAAGGAAAGGTGGAAAGCTCGAATAGGCTAAGCGAGCGTGGTTTCAGGCTGCCTGCCTGCGCATTCCAGATACGGCCACGTGGCTACGTCGTACGCGCGTCCAACGAAGAGCAGGAGAAAAGACGAGAGGAGGCGAAGGGACGGGCGGGAGGAGGCCAGTCCCAGCCACGCTTACGGCTACGCGAGTCCTAAAGGCGAGCAAAAAAGCGAGCGGTCGACTGGCGCGAGGGCCGCCAGTTGGACCGAGTCGGGAGGAGGAGAGGGAGGGGAGGATGCGACGAGCGAGCGGTAATGGAAGAGAAAAAGAAGATAAACAGAACGAGGAAGAGGTAAGAGAGGAAGGGAAAAAAGGAGAAAATAAGGAGGACGAGGAGGAGGAGGAGAAGAAGTCGTAGACCGGCTGGCCGTGTTGAAGAAGAAGGGACCGAACGAACGAACGAACGACCGTCGACGAGGGGAGACGCCAGGAGGGGAGAAGAAAAACGACGACGACGAAGAAGGAGAAGGAGCTGCCGAGCGAGAAAGAGAAGGATAGCCGTTTGCAGGCTCGTTTTGGCCTACCGGACACTGTGGGAAAGGATCTGAATGTGGATCGTCTCGGTAGGCACCTCTTTGCCCCTCCTAGCCCCTCTTACCACACCTTTCCTCGCCATCGAGCTTCCTATCGCACCAGTTTTCTCCTTCTGTCCCTCTTTCGCGTGGATGTGCGTGTATACGTGTGTTCGTGGGCGTTCGCTCGTGTGCCTCGCAGTCACTGCGATTACGTGTCCCTCCCCTGCGTACGGACGATCGACTACGGCCTAATTGGCAAACACCGATGGCCACCGTTGGCCTGCTTGCCCGATTCGCTCTTTCCTTTCCTCCGTTCCCTTTCTTTCAACTCACTGTCGTTCGCTACGATTCGACTCACCGAGGTACGTTCGCTCATCGCAAGGTGCACCTTATCCTTCGAACGAGCCTCTTTCAGCGTCTTCTCTTCGTTGCGATTCCTCGTCGGGTATTTTCTAAACTTTTCTGTTGGTTCTAGACGACGACAGGAAATTTGCCGTCTCTGCGGTTAATACAATGCGTCATTGCTGTAATGGAGATAAAAAAGGAGACAAAGACAAGTGATACGGAGGGAAAAACTGAGAGACGAGCGTGGAAGTGAACGACTTCGTCTCGTGCGAATATTCTTCGGCTATCTGTTTTCGTTTGCCTTTCTTTCTTCGCTTCTTTTGCGATTCGAGCAACCTTCCTACGTGGCGTGACGAATTTCAGGCCGAATTGGCGGCGCTTTAGCCGACGATGAGCGCCAGTCGACAGCGGGGATCGATGTAGTGCAAAGCCCACGCCGTCGGGGGCTTTTTGTTACTTCCTTCCGTGAAAATTCTTGGACTCGCGCCAAGATGCGATCGCACCGACGTGAAGAAATAATTTGGAGGATCCTAGCTTGGGTTGACTAAGTGGTCCTTTACGATGAGAAATTGTTCGAGTCGACACGTATTTTCAGGTTGGAAGTTCCGGCGAGGCCAAAAGCAACGAACGAACGTTTTCGCGTTACGTCGAACGGAACGGAGCCTCTCGAGCCTTTACGAAAAGCGTCGAAGAACCGAACTTTAATCGCCTTACGTCGAATTTTCAGTCGCACTTCGCGTAACTCGTCGCGAGCCGATCTCGTATCGAGGATTTAAAAAACGACAGCTTAAATGGCGAGCAACATAAGCACGATTCAACAAGTGTGTAACAAGGAAAGTTTTCCAGGTAATAAATTACTTTTCAAAAACTAAAGCTTTGAAATTGCAGTATTTCGCTTACTATTAATAATCCTATAATTGCCATTCCTTTGAAAACTTGTATGCGTTACACGTTCATGTTGAAGATGTAAATTGTAAAATTGAATAAACGAGTAAATTGTCTAGAAACTTTTCGAAGGAAACGATAAAACTATACAATTTATGAGCATAGAAGACCGTACTATTGAAAAACTCCTTCTGAAACTACTCGCTAACGTCCCTTTAAACGGAAGAATTTCTCGCGAATTTTACGCGAAGCAACCTGGTCGCGTGCCTCGAATTTATCCACGTCGTTTGTAATTTTCATCCAATCCACGGAAAGTTTCGTACGCTAAAGAAAACGACGTGAGAGGAAGAAAAGAACGTACGATTCTCTCGGTTTTCTCCGATCTACGAGACAGCCGAGTTCGGAATCGCAGTCGTTCGTGGGAATTAAAATCTCAACGTCTTCAGCGCGGAATCGTGCCGACCTTAAGCGCGTTGTCTACGTAAGAACGTGCGATTTAGTTCACTCGGTTGGCGGATTGCGCCAAACATGCAGTCGTCGTCGTTACGACGCGTAAAAGGAACTCGAATGTCCCGTAATGGAGACCATAGGAAGAAGAGGAAATCGGTGTACAGTCGCACCAACGCTCGATCAAGCGTCGAAGGTCGTGCTAGTCATCGTTTATATATTTTGTCGGAGTCGAGTTTCGTCAAAGTACGTTATCAATGATGTTCAAGAAAAAATCTTGAATTCGAATTTCGAAGGACTATCGACTATAAGCTCGTAGAGTTTTTTAATCGTTCGTAGTATCGAAACAGTCCTACGCGCATTCAGTTCGAGATTCGAGCGACTATCAGCTATAAACTTGTACAGTCGCATGATCGTTCGATACTTGATCGAATGAGTGGTAGTCGTCGTTGTTCCTTGTACCAAAAGCGAGCGTGAACGAAGTAAGCGAAACGATCAATTCGAATTCCTTTCACTTTGGCGTTTCGCAACCGCGTTCAAGTTGCTCCTCTATACCTCTCACGAGAAAAAGAAGGAGAGGAAAATTACGCTCTAATGCCTCGAATGCGTTTCCTTTGAACAGAGACGTAAGTAATAATTTTTCTCTCAGCGTGAGATTAATTGTGAGCCTACGCGTTGAGAATTGAGCGGGGACAAATGAATTTTAATCGTAAGATGTACAAATTAAATCAAGACACGGAAAGAGAGAAAGAGAAAGAAGAAATTACCTCGCGTTAAGAAGCAGTCGGTGATCAGTCGTGTTACGACTGGCGGTCGGACGGTATAACGTCGGTAAGACTTAATGGGCGGAATGATAAAAAAGGCCCGAGTAATTTCGTATCCTGTGAATACGCACTTGCGCGGCCGGAAGCGCATAAAGAAGTCCACCAACAAAAAGAAAGAAACAACGACGTCTGAAAATGTAATTTAGCACGCGTGTAGAGATCGCGGTACAAGAGCATGAAATTTCCGCATCGAGTCGATCAACCTTTCAAGTTCGAACCTATTTTTTCTTTTTTTCGTGTCTTTCTATTTACGACAAACCCCTAAAAATAAACACTGTAACGATTGCAACACGATTCGCGAATATCGTATTAATTTTTCAAAGATGGACATTACGATTCATCGCTGATGAATTTTAGCATCGTTAACCGAACGTTGGCAGCATTCTATCACTTGAGACTTTTAAACTAACAAAATGTTATATTTGATCGTGATACGGCCGAAAGTCGCGTGGAATTTACTTCAATTTCGCGCGTTTTGAAAGAAGTCGAAGTCCGCGGCAATAAAATTTTCGTAGAAGAAGATCGTCGAAATGCAAAACCGCGACGACTTGGGAGAGAAGTCGAACGATGTTACGTCGCCTTCAATTTCGCTCGACGTCAAAAATTGTACAACGATACTTTTACATTCGAACCGAGCGTACACGTGCACCAAGTGCATCGGCGTGTGCAAGGCGTCTCAAAGTGTCAATCACTCCAGCGACTCCAGCGTAGACCAGTTTAATTGTATGTCGCACGACTCTCCAGCGAGTTTTCAATCTGTCGAACATTTTTTACCAAGTATCGACTTTCCCTCGAACTTTACGTACAAATCGTCAAAGCTCGAACAACGAAAGAAAAAACCAGACTCTTAAGATCGTCGTTACCTCGACAGCACAGTGCGGATCAATTTTTTGCAAGATATCAAATTTTGTTCCTCGTTCCTTCTTTCGTTATCCGCGATTGAGAAGTTTCCGAAATGCAATGAATATTTTTTCCGCGTATTTCCATTAGAATTATTTAATTTCGATGCGAACTATTAGATTGTTCGGCAAGTCATTCCGGGTTTTTTCCATTTTTTTCATAAAAACAACATAAGAAACGTTTTTTCGTTAAAAAAAAACAAAATGATTTTCCGAACAATCTAAAAATGAGTTTATCAGTTTTATAAATCAGCCGACGACGATAACGATAACGATGGTAACACATTCTTTGGACAAAAAACGCAAATTCACCCTTGCGAATTTACGAAAAACGAACCGTTGCATTGTGTTAGCCATTTTGCTATTATATGGAATTCATTTAATTTAATTTGAAAGCGCTTTAATTCAGTTGAGCTCTTCCGAAGTAATTATCAGCGGAAAAATAATTTATATGTTTTACCACTATGTCAACAGATAGCGGTTCAGGTAAATTAATGTCAACGCGCTTATTATGCGATTTGCAGGTATAGCTCAGTAGCGGAAGAAAAATATAAAGATATTATGTGTTTACCACCTTACACCCCTTCACTTTTTCAGGAACATTCTAAGAATCTCAAAACTCATAATGACAGAAGCCTAAAATGATAAAAATGGATTATTTTTTAAAAATACTTAATAAATGTTCATGAAATATTTCATTAAAATTATTGTTTCTAATAAAACTCGTAGTTTTGTATTGCTTTTTTTCGTTTATAGGTCATTCGGTTAATTTTGAATATGGTCTAAGTCAATTCGAACTTAAAAAACAACATTTTCGTATAAGATTCACGCAAAATTTCACATTCATAATAAATTGTCATTAATCAAGACTAATAAAATTCTTAATTAAAATGTTGCATAATATAAGAATATTTTATAATTTATTCGAATGTAATTAAAAGAAATATATGACTTAGACCACTTTCATAATTACGGGCACATATAAGTTCGTCGACGCAAGTGAACGACAAAGTTGAATATCTAAGCACGCGCGTAAGAAATGTCTATTGACCGATGCTGTTTACTACCAATAGCCTCAGGTAGCGCCGTTAAAACGGCCAAACTTACTATTCGCAACGAATAGTGCCGGACATAATGGTATATTTACTCTAAATAAGCAAATATCCGCGGTAATTGAATAGTCGAGCATGCTGGATCGATCGATATTATTTATGAGGAGAATTTGCCGAAAATGAGTAAATACGCGTATCATCGTGGCAAATAAATAGATCGTGCGCAATCACGCACGAAGTTGCAATTAGATAGCTACGTAGGCAGATATCAGTTGCACGCTATCGGCAATATCGAAGCCAATTTTATTGGGTCCTAGCTACGTAGATCAAACGTTGTCGCGCTACGAGCGCGTAAATATCGTAGTTTATCGAAAACCGATACGGAAGAGCTATATAATAAAATTCCACGAATGGCGATGGACGAAAGAATCGTGGGCGCGAAATCATACGTCGATGATCGGCATCCGTTTTAAATCGAAATTTTCCCTTAAAAATTCGCAACCTACGCGATCATTCGTTGCCATTGAATTATTTCTCGATAAATCGATCGAGATCATCGTCCACGAGTAAAAGTATCATTTAAAAGTTGCTTTTTCCATTGTTCCACGACCTATCGATTGAGATCGTTCATACAAACCTAACCGTGCACAAAAGAGGCACATTTATAAGTCGCTTTCTTTAATTTCCATCGAAATCGAATTCGTAAAGAGACGCGATAAAACCATCCAATGAATCATCGATAAGAATAACGTTAAAAAGACAAAACTTCGCCCGAGCTGTAGTCGTTGATTTTCCTAATTTCGAAGTTTCTCCATTCGGATCTTCGTTATCGAAATCGGAAGCACGAGAGAGTGTGAGAAAGTAAACGAAGCGACGACGAATCGTTCTTAATCTGTTCTGCTCCAACTGCGTCTGATTGTTCGTTAATCTCATAACGAATCGAGGATCATCGACCCCAAGGAACTTCGTTCTTTCTTTTTCGTTCTCAAGGATCTCCTTCTTGTCCTCTTTTCCATCCTGTAAACACAAAGAATAACACGAGCCACCACCTCACCCTCCAAAGTAAGATCCATTTCCACTCTTTTTTTCACACTCCATTTCGGTCTGGGTGTGATCGAAAAGTATCCGTTCTTCGTCTCTAACGTTAACCTAACATATATTGCCCAAAAACAGTCAAACCGACTGCTTTGTGAAAGAATAGCTAATGCACAAAGCAATAAAGTCTTATAAATTTATTTATTTTTATGCGCGACTACATTTCTTTTTAAAACAAACTCATCGATATCGACGTTGCAACGTTTTCTGTATTCAGAGGAAACACGTTAATCATATAAATTAATATTAATAAAATTATATCTATCGACAGTAATAAATGAGTATAACTGATCAATGCTATAAATTGGCAATGATCAATATCTGTAAAATCAATTAATGTAAAATAAATCATTCGAGTTGAAATTGGTGAACGTTTCGACGTCCATCTGTCCGAGAACAAGGAGACACGCAAGAAATATAATCAAGATTAAGGCGAAGAAAATCGAAGAGTTCGAATAGTAAAAAAAATCTCGAATCAAGATTCGTTCGTTGGATCTTGCCACGACCGATACGGGGGAAAGCAAAAGGAACGAAGGTTCGTCACCTCGCGAGTTCGAGTCGCGTTAGGAATCGCAGGAGTCTCTCCAACTCGAAACTCGATCGAATGGCAATATTGATAGCGGCGATAGCCAAAGGGAAGCTACGAGGTGGAATCACGCAAATCGCATAACGCACGGAAAGGAAGGAGTAGAGGAATACCGAATCGACCGTCTGCTTAGAGTCGACCGTTGCGAAACTTCGGTACGGTAGTGCGCGCTTTGCCTAATTCTCGAGTTTCAGTTAGTCACTTACCTCGAGGACGCGGAAGTTCCGAACGGCGGCACAACGACGACGACAGCTTCGTCTATGCCGTCCGTGCCGCCTACTTCTGCTTTCACGTTTCTGCGAAACAAGTTACGTACGTGTACCGAATCTTCTCGGTGCGAATCGACCGATACACAGACGACAGAAGCTCGTTAGAAATTGCGAGTAGCAAGAGCGACGTGTTCTTACGAGTCATCGTTCTACCTTCTATTTCCTAATCAACGTAATTTTCGAGATTCGAGACCATCGCCAGATCTTCGAGCCCCCTTTCACGAGCATTCGTCCTTTTTTCTATCAATGATATACGCGATGTTCGATCGACGTATTCGAGAAGCCGTGCAAGGGGCGAGTAATACGACGATTTCAGACGTATCGTCGAATTGTAGAGTTATGGAAAAAATGTTGAATATCCGTCGGAGAAAAAATGTATTTTTTCGACTCAATCGACGAGTAGAAAAATGCAGTGCTATGGAACGGAATAAAGCATTGATCAATCGCTACGTATCCGTCTAGAGCGAGAAACAGTAAATACTTAAAGTAGGAGTGGTTAATATCGATAAAGCGATTACTTTACTGACTCGAGTTCACTCGAATCGAAAGAGTGGCTCTCGATGATGATGAGATGCTCTACGATAATCCTTCTTACACGAGGATCAATCGGGAGCGACAGGAGAGTAATTGAATTTTGGAATTGCGGAATCTGTCGTAAATGCAAAACCGCCCAACTCTTTCGCGAGCAGATCGATAGACGCGTAGTCTCGAGAGTGATGGAGGTACGGCAAGGGGAAGGAGACGATGATACCGAGGTTCGTCAAGGAATGATAGGTCGACGTCGACGGGTAGGATTGTTTTCCCGTGACGAGCGGAAGGGATACAAAAAGGGAGGCGCGTTGGGCGAGGGTACGTCGACGATCGTAGAGGCCAACGAAGTTGGTCTGTCTCTCTCTCTTTCTCTTTGTCTCTCTGGTCGAGAACAAAAGGAACGGAAGATATAGCGTCGGTACGAGGGTGGAAAGGACGAGCCGGCGAGTGCCAATTGGGATTACAGGAGCGAAATAAAATATCGCGGACTCGAATTTATGGCGATCCTCTTCCGTACGGCAGAACAATACTCCACGGTTAACTCCAGCGGTAATTTCCACTCGAAAATTTCGCGGAATCGCCATCGCGAGGTCCGTACGAAGGAAGTCTCTGCCTCGTCGAATCCTCCACGAACGCGTTCAGCTTGCTGCAAGCTCCAGGCTACGTAACGAATCGTTGGAGCGTGCCTCTCGCAGTTTCAACCACGGAATTTACCTTCTTCGACGCGAAAGTCGATGAACGAAGAGAACGAAAGGCAGACGGATGATAGAGAGAGATCGTTCGATCGTGGCAATCCGCAAGGATTCGCAGAAGTTAAACAGTCGCGACTATGATAAATTCATCGATGCAATCACGGGAGAATAATTTATTCGGTACGAGTTTAGTCGGACACGACTCGAGAAATTATACGAAAAATTGTTTCTAGCTATGGCTACATCGGCGTTAACGGATGATGCCGTTGTGCTAGCGGCAGCAAAACAGTGGCTTCTCGTCGAACCTTCTTTAAGCCCTTTAACGTGCATATTATTCCTGTGATGTATTAATAACCCTCTAAGCTCCTAAGGCGATTTCAACCACCCACAGACTCGCAGTGGTTACTCTCAAGATGGATGTACCTGTCCAACGACTGTCTGGAGGCTAAGCCGATGATTATCCTGCAAACAGTGGCCCTTGCGACTTGCCGAGATCGCGACTCCACTAACCACGAATATAAAAAAAAACCTGTACGACCTTCGAAACTTGTCGTACGTAATCATGAACACTTAAATCGTGGGCATGTCCGTTGCACGCTTGCCGTAAGGAAATTGGAGCTTGGGCAAGTATGTTCAAGATCGAGACTGTCGACGTAACGAATTTAGAGCAACTCGTTCTAAGCGTCTTCGAGTCCAGAATCGCTCGTCAGTCGCCCAATTGTAAATTATCCACCAAATAAGGGCTCTGGCGATTTATCAGAGTCACGAATATACTTGTCTTATTACATCTTGACGACTCGCGAATATAAAAAAGTCCTTCGTGATCTTGAAAGTTGAAATTGGTCGTGCCCGATCTAGAATGCAAAATGGACGAACACTGCACGGTCTCCTTGCAGTATCTATGTTCTCACGCGTGCTACCGAATTGTTAGCAAGCTAACGGCTTTGTGTAAGTTGCTACCTACGTAGCAATGGGATAGTATTACTGCATCGATCGATCGATGGGACGACGTGGCCGTTATTTGTTCGTCATTATGTCGTTGATTAACGTCTTCGGCATTGACTCAAGCGGGGCACGAGCAAGATGTTATTAATCACCGCTCGTAAATTGCCTCCTTGATAGCGGCAATGACGATTTTGATGGCATTAGCGCCACCCCTGATGTCGACTGCACCGTAGATGGCACGAGCAAGACAACCGATCACGCGTCGTAGGTATCGTCGTTGACTCGTGTAACAGATGCAACGTTTTTGCGTCTCGTAAATTATTTCTGCAAACAAAGAGAGAAATAGCATCGAAAACGCTTACGATGAATTATTACACCGTGACGAAATCTTCGAACATATCGCAAATTTCACGGGATTCGTTTCCATCGACCAAATGACAGAATGACTGGATCTTCCGATTGGCTACTCCATAAAAGGATCAAGACGAAGAGCGGTCGAGTGAAAGATTTTAATTCTTACGAAATCCCACGATGATCGACGGCCAGACGCGAGTCGAAAGACGACATGTAATGTCGTCCAACGCAAAAGAATCCCACGTATTCGTGAGATTACGCCACTGGCACGGCATACCTGCGTAGCGGTATTTTACGGGCCGTAAAAGCATAAGAAAGCATGGAGTGTAATTATGGAAGATTCATAGTGGACCGTGAATGGCTCAATCAAGGAGTCCAACTCAGGCAGGGTCTTAAGTATCGCATTATCTTCGTTAGGAGCCGCTCGGCAGAGCTACGAAACTCCGTTTTTCCCTGTATATCCGTAAGAGAAGATCGTCGAAGAACCGATCGCGCGCCTAACGAATACATTTCACCTAATTCATTCGTCCGGTCCTAGTTTTTCGAAAGGAGACGTGGAAAAATTGATTCAACGAGAAAGGTAATCTGCCCATGATCTCGTGCGCGAATCTCTCCTAATCGCGGCTTTAAATCGCAAAGGATTTCCCTGGAGGATCGAAAGTGTTTCGAGTCGGAACCTTGAAAAGGATAAAACAAGCTCTTTGATGGAGTTTCGACCGGAGACTAAAGAGGCCTCAACTCGAGAAGAAAAATTACAGACGAACGTGTTCGGGAAACTCGCTTAATGTTCAACAAAATATTAGTTCACGTCTCTGGGTCTACCGATATTTTTCAGTCCCAAACTCGTAACGTGGATCGAGAGACTGGAGAATCGCTCACTCCCATTCGAGGCGCTTTCTTTAGCTCTGGCGAAGGTAAACTATCGATTTTGCGAGTCGATCTCCCACGAGATCACCTTGGCAACATCGGTGAATCGAGGATGAGTTTGAGAAGGTGGCTGCTCTGGAGTATGAACGTTCCTGTCGGTCCATATACGTGGCAGTGCGCGATTTGCTTTAACGATCTACCAACTGCCTTCGAAGAAACCACCTGTCGAATGCCCGAGTGTATCGGCAGGGGATCGGCAAAGGCCGGAGGTAGGAGGCAGACAGTCGACCATCCTAAACGCCTTCCACGCCCTAACGGAGCCGCTGTTTTTTTGCGCGACGACTTCCGAAGGCCACGTGCGTCACTCGTTCGATTTAACGACGACTATCAATGGATTTTTCGTTATTCTTAAAGGCCTGAGAGCGCGCACGCACGCCTGAATCGTTAGGCTTTTACGGCGAATGCGGAAGAAGATCGACGCGTTCCAGTGAAAAGCTGACGAAAGAAAAGACGCGCCTTTCATCGCGGACATTGAAGCGCGTTATAAAATTTTTCCTTCTTTCAGCGTGGCGATGATTAACGCGTGGACGTTTAAGTGTTACGCGGTTAGCTTTTAAAGCCGCTGCTTCTGTAGGCTGCCTCCTGCTTCTCCTTCTCCATTAGAACGCGAAGAAAAATTGTAACGAGAACGTTTTTTTACCGACCACGCTCGCTCGCTCCTCCTCTCCTTTTTTTTCGTCTTGGCTTAACCTTCCCTCTCGAGCAAATTCGTCCATTACGTGCGTGAATTGCCTCCATCTCGGTCGAGGCATCGTTTAAAGTCGAATTATCGAGATTTTAACCGTCCCCTTTTTCAAGGTGCACTCTGGGACGGTTCGACGATTTGTTTTCGAAGTCGTACAACACTGCGAGGCACGATGAAGATCGTAAAACGACAGAGTCCGCGTCCGTGAACTCAGCGGCGAGCAACAGACTTTCGATTCTTCGAAAGAATTTACGAGAAAGGAGATTTTGCTAGTCGCGTTGAAATATAAATTGATTCAAGGTTTCTTCTTCATCGACGAGTGATAATACGAGTGGATTATTCCAGGCAGAGAGCAAAATCTTCCTTGCATTCGAAACAGTAATGGCGGTATCGTAAAATATGCGTAGGAAACGCGGCCACCTTTTTACCACGCGAGTCAAGCGAAGCAATTTCGTCGTTAGAGATCGGCAACGCCTTCCAGAAAATCAATTATTTAAGCTTCTAAGAAAAGAGAGTTCTCGAGACTCGAGTCCCCTCCGGATACGTAAGCCACTAATGATTTACCTCCGGTCGAAAAACCACCTGTCGAATGGCCGATGAATAGGGTACCCGACGCGCGTCTAGGCCTACTGACCGACCGACCGCCACGTTCACCTTTCCACCCAACTTACCTTTCAATAAGGTCGCGGAGACCCGACGATTGCGTGGATATCGACGATACTTTTTCAGTGAGTTTTATTTTTTTATTTTTTCGCGAGATTCGAAGCCTCGAAAACGAAAGTTCCGTCCTCGTCTCTCTTTCTTCGTTTCGATCGCGATCTTAACACTTCGCTGTTCTGGAGAAATGAGACGCTCGAGAAGGAACATTTCTCTCTGAGCAATGAACGGAAAGTTGTTCGTAATCATCACATCGACGTCGATATCGTTCTCTGCTCGGAAATTTTGGCAAAAATTGCAACTGATGCATTTATGATCGTCGTTGCTAGATGATCGATCATCAGTTATTTTCGATGGACTCGTCGTTCTGCGTTTCTTTTTAGGAGTAGAAAAAATGTAAAGTAAATCAAGTTGCTGAAGAGTCGCTTGCGTCACGATTAACCAAACTTGAAACATTGCTTTAATGTAGAGAGGCGAAACTAAACCAGGAGGAGACAGGTGAACACTTTTTTTATTTTAAAACTACATTGTTTTCCACCCGTCTTCCACTAGGCAAACATCTAAAGAAGATCAGACTCATTCTGTCCGTTACGTTATTATTTCTTCACCGCTTTTAATCCTACACCCGAAGGTCTTAAATTTCGTGTTAGGTACTTTTCTACATTTCTACGTAACATGATGAGTCTGTCTTCAGAACGGACTCCTCATTATTTTAGATTTTTATACGATATAAGGATAAGATAAATTTATTGCATCTACGTATTAAAAATGATCAGCGATTCTGAAAAATAAATGCAGATTAACTTCTTAATTTGTTCGTGTAAACTGTCATCTATTTTTTCTTGTAGTTTCTTGTAGGTCTAGCACAAGCTGTAGGCCCATAGAAGGAACGTCATAGGCGACAGCATGCGCGTGCACAAGCGCCTCGTCGCACGTCACGAGGAATTACCGATATGGGAAATTGACAATAGTCGACAATCTGCCGGACGTATATTTGGACGCAAGATGACTAATGCGTACCGGATGCTCCTAACACTGGCGAGACGCGTATCCTGGATTTCTAGCAGACTGCACGTCTCGAGATCGCCCTTCGAGATCGTTTCGCGTGAAGTCCCTCGTTGGTACCGACAATGCGTCGTGCTCTTCTTATAATTCCACAAGACACATCGACTCGTCTCGACTCCAGTCGTTGTCATGTCGCGCCTAATTTATGCTCCGCAGCGAATAGACAGTTTGGCTCTTGCTATTTTCTTGCCAATAGGAGCGATCGCGAGACGATCGTCCAAATACATCGGAGAAACTCGACAGGTTAGTATCGGGTTGTCCGAAAAGTTCGTGCCAATTTTGAAGGAAAATTGAAACGCTGCTCGTTTAAATTTGGTATACGTTTATTAAATTATACGGGTGCCATTCCGTTCCACAACCTTTCTCCATCTTTCATGCGACTTGAAAATTCCGTCCTTTCAGAATGTCTCAGGTTTTTCTGCGAAAAAGTTTTCTAAATAAGTTTTTATCCCATCCGAGCACCAACAACTTTTGTCGAGCTGTCAACGACGCATGAGGCCTCGCAATGTCCTGATGAAATACGCCGCCCTTACGATTCGCGATTTCTAGACGTTTCTGTTCGACTGCTGTTTTCAATTTATCTAATTGAGAGCAATACTCTTCAGAATTTACTGTTTCATTGTTAGGTAAAAGCTAATAATAGAGGATTCCTTTCCAATCCCACCAGACACAGAGCATTACCTTCTTCGGATGAAGACCGGCTTTTAAGGTGGTTAAAGGTTGTTCATCACGCTTTCCCCAAGACGCTCAACATTTTTATAAATTATCCATTTTTTGTCCCCCGTTACCAACTGCCTCAGAAATAACGTCTCCTCGTTTCATTTGTAAAGCGAATCGCAAATGGAGATGCGATGCATTATTTAGAAAACTTTTTCGCAGAAAAAGCCTGAGACGTTCCGGAAGGACGGAGTTTTCAAGTCGCACGAAAGATGAAGAATGGTTGTGGAACAGAACGGCACCTATATAATTTAATAAACGTATACCAAATTTAAACGAGCTGCGTTTTAATTTTCCTTCAAAATCGGCACGAACTTTCCGGACAGCCCAACAGAAGAAAATATCGAATACTTATTCATTCGACATTAAAAAGAGATTAAATATTGGACGAATACGTTCTCGATATTTTCTTCCACTAGAATAAGTTTGGACATCGAGATTTCGAACGTCGCGCGATTCCGCGAAATGCTTCGACTCATGGCGACTGTAGTCGTTGGCACGACTCGCGTAAATACGTGGTACACGAAGAGTAAAGGGCACAGCTTGGGTCTTGCTTTTTTGTTGTTGGTTGGAGCAGTCGCGGGACGGTCGCTCAAGTGCGCCAGCGAAATTTATTTATCCTACGGAACGTCTGGGAATCACGTGCAACGCTTGGGGATTACGTTGCACTGTCGGGTGCCGCGGGTGTTGCAGCACGTTGATGAGAGAAAAATTAAATTGAAACGTTGAACGTGCGTCTACCCTCTGGTATCGTCGCCTAAGAGTAAAAAAGTGTTTTCGTCCGCGTCACGCGGTTGAGATGTACTGCATTGGAAGTTGTATTTCTTTTCTCAGTAAAGTCGGGATGCACGTGGCCATTTTACCAATGTTCGCGTCTTTTTCATAAGACACTGTGGCATCGTATATATCGTAAGTATGCGTAGCAAAGTATGACGATTCGTCGTTCGCTTCTTACGCCGCGCGATTCGTCCTGGAACGAAGCGAATGCTAAATTCTCAATTTTGTGTTCTAATCGAGTATTTATTAGGTTGGCAACTAAGCTCCTGCCGTTGTTTTACATTGTAACATTCCGCACGTTATTAAATATGTTGGCACCATGTTTTAAGTCATTCGAAAGAGAATATTTTGTCCTACCGGAATCTATGTTTTTTTTTTAAGATGAATTTCTGTTACTTTCCAGATCGTTAAAATGGAATGTTAAGTTGAGAAAAATGAGCATTTTCGATACCTCCTTCTTTTTGCTTTTAATCAAGGTTCTAAGGCCGCAGTAGCTTCTCGCAACTGTGTACGGAGTGGGTGCTTTAGCTGAAAGAACCGCTCGTGATTGGTATGCCAAGTTCAAAAAAGGAAATTTTGACCTTAAAGCCGCACCTCGTTCTGATCGTCCAGCTGAGTCTTTTAATTTTTTTGTTTTAATTTATTTTATATATTATATGATAAAAATTTTAAAAAAATTTTATAAAACGGCGGGAACTTAGTTGCCAACCTAATAAAAATGGGAGATAGGAAGCGAACGCTGACGCCAGCGCAGCAGTAACGAAGAAGTCCATCTTGCGTGGAGATCAGAGATACTTGCGTTCTAGGTGCAAGGATAAAGTTTCGAATCAAAATGGAAAGTATAGAGGTTTTAGTGGCTAGGGCGAAGAAAACTAGTCCCTCGCGAGCCCCACACTACCCTCGAACATGCCATTGGCGTCTCCAAGGATGTGCGTAAAAACATCTCCCTCTCTTTAAACAAAAATCTCTTTAAACAGAAGAACACTATATCCTAGCCTCTACTTACAATGACGACGACCCGACGAAAAGCAGTCAGCTTTCTACTACATCGACTGACGCGTGTAGATCTCGAGCAAAACGAAGAACGGAGAATGAGACGACAATTCTTGTAGCACGCTCAGCTCCCATGAGTCGGCTCTCCGTTGTAATACGTTCGATCGTGCGTCACTCGCTATTGCTACGAGTCGAGGGCCAACCGGAGGACAAGCGTCGTACGCAGACGACTCGTTGTTTATCGACTCGAAAGCCAACGGTGCGAAGCGTCGTAGTTGTCTACGTCGTGTCGTCGTCGTCGTCGTCGTCGTCGTGGCTATCGTTCTTGTCATTGTCCAAGAAGCGAAGCGCGTGTCGAACGAAACACGCCGCCTCGTCGGACGCGTCGATGAAAGAAAAAAAAAACCCGGAGCAAATGCGCACCTTGCTTAAAGCCCCTGATAATTTCAAAACGCACCTATTCGCCAAGCTTCCTTGCCTGCTTCTACCCAACCACCTACCGGTTTGATATCCTTTGCATATTGCACCGGTAGTTAGGCGTAAGTTGCCGACCAGTCGCGGCTAACCGGTCGTTAAGGATTTGATAAATCGACGAACAGCGCTCTCGTGAAAAATCTTTAACTTATGCCGGATCCATTTCGAGCTCGTCCGCGTACCATCGCGACTTGTTATCCGCCGATACTCCTTCCGTTTCGTCCGTCTCTTCTTCGCTCGAAAGCTTCCATCGTTTCGTTTTCGTAATTCGATCGCCGTCGATCGTAATTCTTCGCGTTGCATCGTCGTTTTACGTCTTTCGGACGTGCAACGATATCGACTGCAACTGGAAAAACAGTCACGTTCGTCGAGCTGCACTCTTGACACTCGCATCCGCCATCCTACGCTTACGTGTCCCTGCGTTACCATTTTTACCTGTCAGGTATTACGTCGAACGTCCAACGCATAAATCATCGACGTATATTCGTCGTCATTGGTGGCTAGGAAAGCTACGTACGAACGAAGGAGAGTGAAAATCGTGGAAAATTGCCGACCGAATACGAGTATAAGACGAACGAATAAAGTTACCGTTTGAGTTTTACGACGGTCGGGCGAGCTCTACGTAACAGCGAAAATACGATCTCGAGTCCTTCGTTAAAACGCGATTCGGAATTCCATGCTAGGACTTGCTGCTGATCTCGGCGTTCTTTACGATCGCTTAAAATCCCACGTTAAACCAGGATTTCTCTAACGCTCTTGGCTTTCTCCTGTTCCAGATTTTTCATCCGACCGGTGCACCGATCCCCGTTCCAGCTGTCGTTAGACAGGCTCGAAGATCGATTGGCATCCGGCAAGGGAAGACGCGTCTTTCCGAAAATCGCAACTGTGCTTCGCGATCAAAGCGAAGCGGCAGCTCCGCGCAGTAAAACGGCTATAAACAGAGGGAGGATCGAGGTGAAAGAGCAATGGCGGATAAGAGGAGGCATCGAGCCACCCGATGTTCCCGTTTCCACGGCAAATCAGGAGCATATGGAACCTCCTAAGTTCCGTCGATGATCGAATCCGACGACAAGGTCGCGTCCACGTCCCTCTGCCGCGTTTCCTTCGTGGTCGTTGCCTGCTGGACAAAGAAGGGAGCCGTTTTGTGCGGTGTGAGATTGGCTTCTGCCGACGATAGCCCGGAGGCCCGAGTTCTGCCGTGTAATGGGCTTGCCACGCGGGCCTCTCTGCCTTCCTCCTTCCAGGATGCTGCTTCGAACGGAGAGAGAGAGAGAGAAAGAGGGAGGGAGAGGGACTGGAAGAAGCAAGAGGGAAGAACGTACGCGCGTGTCTGCGTCTCCTTCGCTCGAGGTGGATGCAAGAAGCGGCAGGTTGGTGCAGCAGTTGCAGGAGGAGGGGGGAAGGAGGAGGAGACGAGGGACCGGTCGTAACTGATGAACGGTGCAGCCACGGGCTGCAGGTGCACCTCGAGTCGCTCGACGTTCGCGTGGCGTTGGACAAGGACGGACTGCGTGGTGGCGCGCGACGCTCTACCCTAGGAAAGCGAGAAAGAGAGAGAGAGAGAGAGAGAGAGACTCCGTGACTGAAACCGGTTCTACCAAGAGCGGCAGCCTCTGTCTCTTCTATACCTGCCATCGACGGTGTCTTTGTTGGATCTTGCATCTCTTATTATCATTGGTGCGTTTGTGCGTGCTCTTGCTCTCTTCTTTCTCGTTCCACCTTCCTTCTTACTCGAGAATCGCGAGAATAAAATCTTGGTCTTCTTCTTCTTCTTCTTCTTGCAATTTCTCAGCGTGACTCGTTTATTAATAGAAACGAAGGTAAAAAAAATCGCAGGAGGCAAAGCCATCTAATGATTTCGCTCTAGGGCGAAACACCGACGGTCGTTGGAGATCTTCCAGATCTTCGACGACGATTCTTGATCTTCCTGGCGCTCGAAGATCTGCCTTCGACGCGATCGAGTTACCGCTTCGTTCGTTGGACTCGTTCGAAATCCTCGAAGATCCGTGGGAAGCGCGCTCGATGCTGCTCGGCTTTCGCGAGAGAACCGGTCGCCTCGTGTCCCTTTAAACCTCGACGAGTCTTTCGACATCCACGGATACACGACGCGATACACCTTCCAACGCGAGTATTCGAGAAAGATACTTTCCCAACGGTGGACAAGATTCTTTATCTTCGAAGTACGCGTTATCAAATGCATCCACCTTTTGATAACGCAGTGAGCATACTTCAGCGTTAGATTGCTCCTGTGCGTGGAAAAATTTCAGATATCAGTGGGAAGAACAAGAATGTGGGCAGTGGGCAAGATTCTTCATCTTCGAAGTATGCGTTGTGAGATATAGGTACCTTTCCTACAACACGACGATAGGATAAATTGCGGAAACCCTCGTATAGCACTGCAACTTAAAATACTCTTTCGCTCTAACACGATAAACAAATTGAGAAAATAATTGTACAATACTTCTACAACGCTGGATATCACGATTTTTGTTCATCATATTTAAAAATTAAATTACCTTAACGCAAAATATGCAAATAAATTATAATTTATTTATTTGTATAATAGCTCTATTTCGACGTTATAGCCGAAAGTAATGAAGAAGAAATTTATTAAATTAAGTTACGTTACATTGTTTCTTTTTCGTTTTACGTTATACATACATTTATATTTTTTATAAAAATTAAATCGATTATATGGTATTAAAAAAATGTTCGTTTTTAATAGAGCGTCGGAACGCAACCTCCTTTTTTGTACTGGCTCTGTGTCTCGCTCTGAGTTTCACACAACAATTCGATAACGCAATGAACATACTTCCTGCAAGCGTAGAAAAATTCAGATATCAGCGGGAAGGACAAATATTCGACAAGTATTCGTCCGACTCGATGAACCAGTCTCGGGGTTACTTTCCCAACGGTGGACAAGATTCTTCATTTCCGAAGTACGCGTTATGAAACGCATCGTAGAGAAGAGCATCGTTCGATAACGCAGTGAACATACTTCCTGTAAACGTTTAATTCTTTCTGTACATGGAGAGATTGAGATATCAGCGAGAAGGACAGGTATTCGACAAGTATTCGAGGAGTAATCATCGTTTTGCTCGGAGATAAACATTTCTCGTTTCCTCGACGTCGTTGTTCTCGTCGAGAAGGACGTTCCAACTGCTGTGAAAGGGAGAAGCGACGTCTGTACGCGTGGAAGCATACGTCTCGAGTACGAATCGCTTCCTCGATATCGCTTGCTCGCATTTTAAACGCATTTACATGAATATAGCGTACTTTCATGAAGCGAGGAAACGTCGGTACCTCGACGAGTATCTCGAGTACCTACCGACCCATCCACCGACCTAACCTACTCCTACATATCGGGATACCGTAGGAAGCGTACGTGTTGCGTCTCCTGCCGATAACTAAATTCGTGACCAACCTGGTCACGAAGCTCGTATATTTATGCGCATATATTTGCGCAGTGATCCAAAATGCTCGAAAGTAAGCCGAAAAGGGGCAATAACCGACGAACCTCTGGACCGAACCGCCTCTTCCACCTCCCGTCTTCTCTCGATATCGGCGTAAATCCGAATCGAGGCTGCGCTATTTACCTCCGAAAGAGGAACGGAAGATATAGAAGGACCGACTTTGATCTGTTTTTTATCGTCGGAAGGGCGATTTTTACGGATAAATTAGCTCGCTGTTTTTCCGTGAAAAACGCGTTATTCGCGTCTTTGGATATTCGATCGTCATTGATTTCTTACGCCCGCGTCATTGAGATTCTACCTACGGTCGCTACGAACTTTAATGAAATTACTCGTGAAACTACCTCCATCCTCTTCTCTCTCTCTCTCTCTCTCTCTCTCTCTCTCT
>JAITYT010000158.1:372549-383891 GCA_025433975.1 Liostenogaster flavolineata
ATCGACGCGTCACGATGTACCGGTTCGTACACTTAATTCTCCAACGGCGATGCTAGTTAACATGAAACGTTCTTGCGTTCATACCTCCACGCTAGATTATATTACAAGCATGTTTCGTTGCTTTAATTAACGAACTATGCCACGACTGTCGATCCGGATAGGAAGAATAGTTAATTCGACGTTATCCCGTTGACGGAAAATAATCGAAAAATAATGTTTAGTCGAAGCTCTGTAAAAAAGAAGCTTCGAGATCGCTACCTTCTTGTTGAAATATTCGATGGATTTTGTAAAATAATTGGTCTAACGAAACGCATCAAGATTCGCTATTCGGAAAAAAGTCACACGAGTTTAAGGATTAATCGAACGAAATTCGTTTTATCGTTCTAGCGATTTTCTTATACGACTATACTTTTGAATCAACTTCGATACGCGCAAAGGAATCGCATCGAATATCGATAGTCGCGGCCACCTTGTCGGGCTCTGTCAATGACGACGAAGACCACGTGCACTCCTCTCGATCCTATCCGTGTTCTTCTTATTCCGCGCGGCACATACTAAACGAATCGACTTCTGCAGGACTCTCCGTGCTGGTCTTTTTAACGAGGAAGAACGAGGAAAGAAGAGAAAAAGCTCGTCGATTTTACGAAAGCGTTTAACTCTGAGATCGACATGGATACGACGAAGAAGAGGCGGAGAAAGCGGAAATAAAGAGAAAAATAGACGTATTTGCAATCCCCCCAGCGAATGCCCACGTTCTATCTGTTCTGTCGTACGCATTTTGTTCGGTATTTACCAAAAGCTCTCCATATTTCTCGACTTTCTCACGCAAGGAATTCGTCGAAAGGATGAAATTTCGTTGGATCATGGCGCGATTCGCATCGATCGCAAAGTGCTTTTCGATGGATAAATTTAAAAGGAGAAGCTTTGATCGATCGAGCGGTCGCGACGAAATTACTCCTTACAAAAACCTTGACAGAATTGCAGCGGCAGTGCGAATCGCTTCCTCCATTGTCCTCGACGATTCTTCGCTTCTCTCGTGGAAGTTGCTCAACTAATTACTCCGCGGCGTAGAAAAGATTACTCGTTGTTATCTTTAAGAGGAACGAACGAAGGCGACTAAAGACGGAATGAATACACCCACGCACACGTATATATATATATGTACAAAGGAAGAGAGAAAGCAAGAAAAAGAGAAAAAGAGAGGGAAGGAATAAATGTAGACTCGAAGAAGACCTACGAGACGAAGACGAAGGAGGAGGAGATGGAGGAGGGAAGGAGATAAAGGACGAATTAAAGTATAATCGTCTTACGTGATGGAAAATCGGCGGCGACAGCGCGGCAGAATTGTGACGTCAGCTAGCCGAGAAAAATGGTCCTCGAAAGGGGGAACAGGTGCAAGGTAAAGGAACGTAACCATGGAAGATAGCTCGGCGCGATATACGCAGCGCTGCTTCTCGGGCATTCGAGACAATTTCCAGGTTCGTATCGCCGTCCTTGGTGTCACTTAAAAATGATATATCATTTTACCGTTACCGCGTGTACGGCAGAACGAAGGGAAAAGAGACGTTCTGCAAAGGCCAATTCCCCGGTCGTTAAGGGAAAGCGAATCGACCTGACGTGGAGGACGGTACGAAATCAACTCGACGCGACGAGAAGCGGAGCTCGGAGCAGCGTTTGCTCGTACCTCCTCGATTGCCGAAGAGTTCGTTCGAATCGATTCTACCGTCTCGTTTACAATGCAAACGAGTAAAATCTAAACAAGCTCGATCGAAAGAGTAGAAAAATCGTCGACTCGTCGAGAGTTTAAGAAGGAATTTTTATTCCTTCTTAATGATGGCGGATGGATAAAGGCGTAGCTCCTTAACTACTTGCGCTGGCAAAAGATTTACCGACGCGTGTAACAGAACGGTCCGGTGTGACTCGCTGGGAGGCGTCACGCAGTGTTCGATGCCTCGGATCAATCGGAAAAAGATTTATACTTTCTAAATTAATTTATTTTCGACCTAGGACTTTTTATAATTTTTTGAAGGGAACATAGAGCATCGATTGATTATAAAATTATACAAATATAAATATTAAATTTATTTATTAGTAATCATGCAAAGTGTGGTATCTCTCGAAACGGTCTGCAACATGTAATGGTACAAGACATTTCTTACATTCCCATATAGTTTCACTTCGTATTTTGCGTTTGGTACACACTCTACACCTTCGCTATGGTGTATCTTTTTGGCATTCGTGGGTGAAATATTTCTAGGGAAATGTTCCCATTGCTTTGCCTCTAAACGATCGGGTGTGCTTCCAACGGACCTATTTATTCACCTACCTGCTTATCTATCGGTCGACCTGTCTACCGATCTTCCTACCTTCCGTTATTGCTGGATCCTCTGTAAGGAAGTGAAGCGCTAACGACGACGCACCAAGAAGATTTTTACTCGGACGAAGGCATCTTGCACCGATTCTTTAGCAATTTTCATGCGATCTTACCTTCTTTCCCCTTAGAATCGATCATCCATCGGAAACGTCCAATCGATCGCGATGAACGATTAATCAAAAGCAATTAGTTCACGCTTGGTAACGCAAATGCGGAGAGGAAGGAAAAAAGAGAACGGAGGAGGAATAAGACGTCGTCGATCCCCTCGATGGATATCCATTAGGCACGCGACTTGTAGGATCGCTAGAGCCGAAGAAGAACGTCGCCACGATGGCCGATTTCGCTCGTAAACTTCAGGATTTCGAGGTATATTTTCTCCAGCGGAGCACAGCAAACTCCAAGATTAATGGGAGTCGAAGATAGGGAGTGGTAGGAGATCGAAAGGAGCTGCTGCTCGATGCGGCAGTGACAGTGGCAACAGCCATTGGCAAAAGGAGGGAAGAATGAAGCGATCGAAAGCGATCGAAAGCGATCAGCGTTCCCCCGAGTCTCGACGACGATTCGACCACCTTGGCGGATCCTCGTTAAGAACGGGAGAAACCTATTGAAATTACGAGATCGTGCGTAATGCCGCGCATATATCAACTGACGGTAGGCGATATCCTCTCGTTTTATTTCTTCTCTTTCCCTTTCCTCTTTTCTTTGCTCCCTTTTTTCTTCTCCTCCATCTTTTTATCTTTTCTTCGGGAGCGCCGACGGTCGTCGTTATCCTCATTCAACGAGCATCGAGCAACGACGAGGACGAGGACGACCGTGAGTCGACGTAAGACGCATCGTGAATGCAATTAGATCAGCTAAGTGAAACGCGCCTACCGGTCCTTCGTTGCGCCGCATTAAACGCGATAAGGTTTTCATACAAAGTAATCGGAGAATGCAGAAATAGTTAAAAAGATTTTATGAATGCCGCGTGCGTACTATCACCTCGGTGGTCTCACTTCCAATCTTCAAGCATTTGAATTTTAACGTGAAAATGTTGCGTCTTACCTCCAGTAAAATTCCTCTCTTTTACTCGCGCCCTTATTTCTTATCCTCTATCGCGAAATATTTACTTCGCTCTTTTAGCCGTCCTCGAGAAACAATTATTCGAAACACTCGGAAACTCGTTCAAAATCGTTCCCATTGTGCGAAGAAAATTCAACGAAGCAAGGAGAAAGCTCGAAAATCACGCTCTGAACGTGAACTCCCGATCGCGCGATCGCAATTCGATCTAACTTTAATCCGGGGACTCCGAACTCGTCTAACTAAGCCTGAAAATACGAATGGAAAGACTGGAATCGAATACTCTGCGAACGATCCAGCCAACGATGGCGAACGAGGGCGGTTCGTTCTCGCGATGACGTCAGCCTCTCTTAAGAAAAATGGCTCTGGCGGGAGAATTCGAAAGGCGTTCGAGCGCGTTCCAGGGCTCGTTTCGCTTCGTCGCTCGGCGTGGACGCGACGTGATTTCCTAAATGCAGAATGGTAAATCGAGGGATTATCCGGAGGAAGGATTTATCCTCGACTGCTCGATACCGAGTTTGCACGGGGCAAACGAGTTTGAGATTCCCTTTCGCGGGGTAAACCGAGACCAGACCGCGATGCGATACGCGCGTTACGCTCCCACTGCATGCCTCGAGCTTTGCCGCTCGTTCCCCACGTCCATATTAGCACACCGCGTACACGACTGCGACGCCTCGAACCAATCGAATCTGCCGCAGAGCGTACGCCGCAGACCGTATCCACATCAAAGTACGATCGCGTCTAAAGTCTCGTGATTGAAGCTCGTGATCGACATCGACTGTCGTCGCGTCGCATCTAGACTCGACGACTCCTTCAGCGCGATTTTCCAAGCCTCATCGGTTCCACCTGCGTAATTGGGAACGACCTTCGTGCGACCGTGGTATCCGTAAGTTGGCAGAACTTGATGGCGATGCAAGGAGGAAAGGAAATATCCAATTACTAACGATGTTTGATTGCATTTAATCGATTCGATACCAATGACTGTGTTCAAGACTCCATTGTTCCTCTTTGGCGTTTCCATTTTTGCCACACGGAGGACGTTTTAACTAACCGATCGCGTTGTGACAGATTTTGCGACGGAACGAAGGAAGATCGAAATAAAAAAAAAAGTTTTTTTGGTCGAAAAAGAAGCTTGATTGTATCGACAGCCCGACGAGTTGCAAGAGGGCTGCTAATTATTAATCCACGAGAGTCGAAACAGTTTTCTTACGTGTTTTGGTAGAGGCAACGAGGCGGGTCTCTTTTAAAGCACGGTTCGTTGTTGGCCGAGCAATTTGTTTGACTCTCGTTCTTAATACTGTATCGTTGCAACGACAATTGTACGATGGAACGTCAATGACCAGGCGGGTAAGCGCAAATCCCTTCATGGCAAGCGAGTTGAAAGACAACGGGTTTCAATGGTTGGTAAAACAATAGTGTGGTTATATAAATGTGGTAGGTAACGCGCCATACGAAAACTTCTCCGAGGAAGGAGCGTAGCAATGCTCGAGCTATTTTACTACGTTACGAATGACGTAAAATCTATTCTTTCGCAGCGACACTCGCAGGAACGAAGCAATTTCAACGATAAAAGCAGAGGAAGATAAACCTGCTCGCGAGACTGATACCTGTTTAAGTCGACCAATTATCTATTTTTGCGTATAACAAAATAATTCGTTGATTCATTTATTCGAAGATATACAGCTGTACTCCGAAAGATTACTCGAATAAAACTGGTGCGAATACACGATAAACTATAAGAAAAAATAGGACGAATATTTGAAAGCACTGAATAATTTTTGCATATTTAATTACGCGATATAAATGAAAAAAAAAAGAAAGGCGCTTTAAAGTATGGAGGAGTGAGCAATTAGCCGACAAAATCAAATCGGGAAATTTATCAAACTTTCTACTTTGAAAGTCGAATAAAATTTATGAGTGATATTTATGAGTAATTCTTACCTAAGAAAGTTATCTTCCAGTTGTAAATGTTTCAAATGACGTTCGAGTCGCTTCAAACTCGACGTAACAGTTTAAGCAATTTTTATCGCGAAACTTTTTATTAGAAAACCTGGGCGAATCCCTTTCAAGACTTTCTCGTCGCTTCTCGTAGTTCGTATTCTCCTTCAAAAAGAGACTCGATACGTTTTTCGGTGATTAAAATTATCGATGCCGACCGAAGCGCTGGAAAAAAACACGCGGAGAAAACGTGTTGCGTTTCTGCGATAAAAACGTAATTCCCGTTCAAATAGTTTTATATTCTCTTTCTATTACTCTCGTTCCTTTCGAAAGAGATCAAATGAAATTCCGTAAACGACGTCGAACGCGAATCTATTCGATGTTCGTTCATTGTAAAGATTGCATTAATGCTTTTTTTATTCGCGCAGAAGGGACGCTTCGAATAAAATCACCGTCATATTGACCGTTCGCGTTGCATCGAAATCGACAGTGGATAGCGACGTCGTGCTAATGAATAGAGAAACGGGCGAGAGAAATTTTCGGGACCCGCGCGTGATAACGATCGCCGTTTAAAGATAAACAACGAGTTCCAGATTATTATCGAATCATGTATAACGCGTAAAACGCGCTTACGCATTCATCGATGCGAGAAAAAATTCGAGCGAATTCCGCGTATCATCGCGACCCATTTAATACCCTTTAAGCGTGTAAGGATGATCCAATGCACGTGCCGAGTTATGGAGTTAAATGAGAATATTTTAAGTCACTGACAGAAGAAATCTACTGTTTGTCTTCTACCCGACGTGCAATAAATTCGTTAATTCGATCCTATATTCAAATCTTATTCGTTAAGCGTGTTTCCGAGTTAATTTTTACAAAAAATGTTACCGTAAAGTCGCCAAAAGTCATTAAATTGTAAAAATTTGTATCTTTTCGATGTACGATATTTCTCAACGCATAAATGTTTTTTTACTTTCAACGATCGTTCGCGAAAACCGATCGATTTGGGTCTAAATTTTGCTTTCGAACGCGAGGCGACCCATAAATTGTGTAGATGTCTTAATGGCCTGTTGAGTTGAGAACTCGAATTTTCTCATTATCGATCTGCTCTCACTCTATAAACAAGGATCACTCGACACTTTCATGGTTCTCCTCCTTCCACGATAACCGATAAGACTGCTCGGCTGCACGCGAACAGTTTCGAACACTCGCCTACTCGCAGCCAACGTGGAAAAGCACGCGAGAAGCATTTGAAAGGTGGGAGAGGTTTGGACATGGGAGTTAAGCGTAAGAAAAATTCGGAGGAAATATTGTAAGAGACAGTTAAGAGTCCAATTCGATTCTTAAAAGATGTTACAACTGTCGTGTGTTTCTAAATAAAGAAAAGAAATATAAAAGAAAGAAATGAAACCATAGATTTACCGCAATAAATTTGGAAGCGCGTTGAACATAGATCCTAAAGATACAAAATATATTTTAATGTATCGAAATAAAAAGCTGACGCACTTTACTCTTCGACGTTCGACCGAACAAATTTAACGCGGATAAAAAAGAATGAAACTATAGTTACTGGTTTCGTCGTCCGATTTTTCATCATTCGAAGGCTGATATTAAACGATCGAAAAATGCGAACGAACGAGAAAATGGAAATACTAAAGAGACACTCGAACTCAATTTACATTTGTATCTTCGCTATTGCTGAGGTCTCCAGAGAGGTACCAGAAGCTCTAGACACATCGATATTTCCGTAAGCATTCTGAGTATAATGCGGTTGAACCCTACAGGAAATTCTAAAAAAAAATTCAACTAAAAGGAAAAAAGGAAAAGGAAAAAAAGGAAATCGCGCGATGTTACGTAAAACTGTAGAGTTAATGCGCTACAATTTTGACTGCAATCGTAGTAAGGGTATAACCAGAGTTAGGAAGAAGTAAATTGGAAAACGATTTCGTCTTCTTACTATTTAGTTGTACAGCTGTGGCTGCTTGTTAAACAGTGAATACGTATCCATCCATCTGTCTATCGAACCCTTTAGCTCCCTCTTGCTCTCTTTCTCTCGGCTTACATAAACGTTTACGATTCAAGGGAGCTCTGTATCGAGGAAGCCATATAACTCTCCTCTCTCCTTCGAAACTACAAGTGCTCGTATTTGTCTCGTTTATCGAAGTTCCCCAGTGGCTCGGTAATTCCACCGATAGTTGATGATTGCTCCAAGTATGGAAACTCCGAAGACAAATCGCTCCTAACCATTATTCCTGGAATATAATTCCAACGATTAGTCGAATTCGACCGCGTATTCGATTCATCCGCGAAAATATAAATCATCGACGTCCACAGAGCCAGCTTTCGAACTTTATCGATTTCTCACCCTCGTTTCTGATATTCGATTCATTGATCTCGACGTTTCAACTTTGACGCGAACGACTTCCAACTTACGTCGCTACGTCCTTTCAAGAATAAAAACGAACGACTTTGTTTTCGATAGAACATCGCGTCCTCCTGGTTCAATGGAATAAAACAAGTCGCGGCTCGATTTAAACGCGAAGATCGACTCCGCATTGACCTTGAAAAGTGAAAGACACGAGCGTTATAAAACGAATCGTAAAGCAAATCGAAATCGAATTAACTTTCAGCCCCCGTAGACTTCTTGAAGAATACTAAAAAGTTTCGTTCTATCATCCGACAATTCCATCGTTTCGCATTCTTCTTCTCCCCACGCGCCAATTCGACCCTCGCGTTTCCACACTCGTTTCTACGATCGGCCTGCGATTTAACCGTGGCTCGCCAAAACCGTAGAAATATAGAAACAAATATCGTCAAATCGAAATTAGTTTTGCAGGAGGCGTACGTACGAAGATTCCATCCTCGGCGTAGGGGAAAGCGATGCGATTCCATCGATAATGCTAAACAGCGTTCGCATGGCAACTTCGTTATTGGAATTCAATAACGCGGCACGCATAAATTCAACCCCGAACGAAAGGACTTTCGCGAAACCTTACGTGCGCGCATAATCGATAGGAATCGATCTTCTTTGCCGTCACGAGCGGATGAATAAACATGAATACATCGTGCCTGCTATAACTTCCACCTCCGCCTCTTCGTTGTTCCACGCGCGTCTACTCGCACTCCGTGTTCAGCCAATAATCTCGTACGTAAGATTCTCCGCCTTGGAGAAGAAGTTTAAATCATACTTGAATAGGAAACGTATCGAACGCGAAACTAAAATGAATTTCAATATCGATTTTTTATTTAATTTAATTTATAATAATTTATAATATATTAGTAATAAGTGATATTATTATTTATTTAATAATATATTTAATAATAAATTTAAATCGATATCGCGAGTAGCTAAGACGACTAACGATGGTCGATTGGTCGTCGTGGCCTCGATTTTAATCCTACGACTCGTACGACCGACTTTTTCCCTTCTTACGTTTGAAGTTTAAAAGAGACGCGTCCAACGAACGATCGAGGAAATCAAAGTTAAGGTAGGTCACCTTAGTTTCTGTGCAATTCGTACGCGACTAACGGACGCAATCCTTCCCATAAATTTAACGTTTGCCGAACGTTGATTAAAACCCGCTCGACGTCGTTATCTCGTAAATCCAACGAAATCGCGCGACTACGGCGCTCTCGACAAAATCGATGAAAGTATGAAACTCGGTGCTCCGTGTAATAGTTTTCCGTCGTTTGCATAAACGCGAAAATCCATCGGTATCGCGAATCGCTTCGGGTACCTTCGCGTTTTCCAGTTGACGGAGAGTAGAGTAATTTACCTCTGAAGCACGAAAAAACTCTTTGCTTGGGTTTAGACGCGATACGTTATTGCGAGATTATGCGGGACGTCAAACTTGATATTCAAGGATTTTGAATCGTCGACGCAAAGTGGTGCCACGTTGTTACGTCATCGATAAGATTAATGAAAATCCGTCGCTCGATAACCTGAATTCACACTAACGTTTTTATCACCACTGAGTCGGCGACGATTTTTTTAATATTTGCTGTTTTGTCGCATTGTGGAAATTATTGTTATTTGCGGTACGATAAACCTGAAAAAATATCGCGAAGAAGGTAAATATTCGGAAGATTTAGCCAAATTAAAAGCTCTCGCAAGAAGATGCTTCCCGTCTGTTAAAATCTCTCTGAAAAAGTCACTCTCTTATCGACGTTAATATCGTTATCTATGCAATTACTAGACGAGAGAACGTCGATTACAGTAGGGATATTGAGTTATGTTCAGCCCAACATTCTCAACAGCTGCAAACTTCAAAGTAGATCCTGCAGACGCTTTTAAAAGCGAGAGAATCAATACGACGTTTCTTCATCGACGAATGAACGGATCGAGAGAAGGCGCATTTTTCGATTATTCTAACGAAACTGACGCGGCTCTCACAGCGTGACGCGTACATGCAGAATTTCTGGATAAAAATGGGAAGAACCTTTCGTTATATCCCTTATTTATGTGCGTACACGTTTATACGATAATTTAAGCGTTGAGAAGAAACCTTTTAAAGCTGAGCGTGCATTAACCCGTGGATGTACTTTTCTCGTCGACGAAGCAAGCAAATTCTAGTCAACCAGGTAAATGCGTCTCGTATCGACCTGTTGTGTCGTTGCTTCGAATAGAAATTTCAAAGTCTAAAATCGCCAAGAGATGATGTCATCTTTTATCGCAAAAGAGAAGAAAAACTCATTCGTCGTATTGATAAATTGTTCGATCGTTAAGGCGGTAGTGTCGCACGATATTTTGCCAAACTATTAATCGTTGTAAAAGAAAACTGCGCAAAATTATTCCGATACTCGAGAAATTGATCGAAAGGATGGAAGAAGAAATTCATAGGGAAAGAAAGCTCGATCGGTTGGTTACAGCTAGCATCGTTGATTCTCCTCGCGAGATTACACGGTCAGACGCGTAGATTAACTCGATCGTTTAATCGGTGAATTACTTTAATCGAGCTATCGTCGGGCGCATCGTTTATGGACCGCGTTTGGAGGATCGGTCGGTTCGGGTTCGCGTCGCCCTATTGAGGGAATAATTGGTCGCGTCGTCGTAATCTCTTCTTCGAACGTCCAAATTGCGACACGAAGAACTCGACCGTCAAATCGCTACAAGTTACAAGGTCGGCTCGTAGATAGAAAGGAAGCAAATCCACCGATCGGAAGAAGGAATAAAAATTCGTTGAAAGATGAAATTCGCTCCAAAAAAAAAATGAAAAAAAGAATGAACTTCATTCTGAGAAAAAGTTCGAAATCAAGGCGACCAGCGACGTGCTACGAGTAAATCGCTCTAATTAAAAGCTGCACTCGAGACTTTTAAAATAAATGCCGAACCAGACTAAAATTGACCAAGTTTCGAGATTTGTCTTAAAATCAATCAAGCATTCTCTCCAATTTATCCTAAAGTTGCAAAATACAAAAAAGAAAGAAAGAAAGCAAAGAGTAAAAAACAGGTAAATTTATCATCGAATAAAGTAGCGTGAAGGGTTTCACGAAACTCAAACTCAACGAATCGCATTCTATATTCAGGATCACTCTTATACGCGTCCTTCGTGTAGATCGACCTTCGTTTCTCGATCCTTGCGCGTCCAATCGAAATTCACATTAGATTAAATCCACGAGGAAGAAGCGAACGAATTGACGCCCCACCTCCCGAAGCACCGATAGGCCAGCTCGATGAAGCTCCAGGCTAGGAGGAAATTCGTGGATCGAAACAGGCGATTCTCCTCTGCGCGCCTCCCGCGAAGAGACCCGAAATTGACGAGAGGGTTGATCGGTGGCACGTGCGACCGATCGCGCATCGACGTCTCACAATAACGCCGTCGCGAATGCGGCTTGCCCCCGGCGTCGCTGCTGCTGATGCTGCTGCTCCTGTTCCCCCTACCTCCTCTCATTCTCACGAGTTCGAGTGAGAGACAGCATCGGATTCGGAGGAAGAAAGAGAGAGAGAGAGAGAGAGAGAGAGAGAGAGAGA
>JAITYT010000158.1:411309-427508 GCA_025433975.1 Liostenogaster flavolineata
ATGCTATCGCGTTTCTTGCGCGATCCAATTAACCAGAGCCGTGCGAAGAATCTCATATGGTGATCAATTCGTACGATAACCGAGGAAAAGTTTTTTGGATTCCATAAATAAATGCGCAAAACGTTGAATCGCGTCGATTGAATTTTCCGTACGTATTACGAACTGGACAAACACCGATTTGTTTATCGAGATAACGAACGTAATTTCTGTAAAAGCTGATGCTACGTATAATTACATAAATTTTAGCGGCGATGAAGTTATCCTTACGTTGTCGTTACTCGTTTCTCGCTATTCGTAAATCGTTAATCGTGACTCGTTGATTCCTGCGATTCTTTGATTCGTTCGAGTTCGCGATGGCTCTAGATTTCGTGCCGTTCGTTTTATACGCGCGTTTAGTTCCAAAAATTGTTGGAATTTCATCCCTTTATCCAAGCCCTCGTCTTCGCCCTTCTTGGATAAAGAATTAAACAAAAGCAGCACTTGGTTCGCAACCTCGAAACGATCGTCAAAGAATTTCCGGAGGGATATTAGCTTCCATACCGCTCGAAACTATTTATTTTTTCGTATTACGAAAGGGATTTATCGATAAGCTGATAGAACGACCACTTCGAATGCCGCGAAACCAACGAACTCGCTAATTGCTCCATAAACTCACGGTAACTATTGTACTAACGAAAGTTTTCAGCGTTGTAAAATGTGATTACACTTGAATCGACCGTGCCTGCACTCGACTCCGCATCGTTACTTCATTAAGTACTTTTACCCCATCCGTTTCCCTCGTAACCCGTGGAGCCGATTATTACTTTAATGCATTTTTATTATTTATATCTATTCGTGTTTTCCTTTTCTGATACTTTGTTTAATTCTATTTAGCGACGTGGCGACCCAACTTGACTAGACTGCTTTTATCGAAACTCTCGCGTCTTCGTCATCGTATCAGGGGGACCGAAAAGTATTCAAATTTATTTTGCATTTATTTGTTAAAGAAATCTTAAATACTAATCGACAAAATAATTTCCATCATTTTCTAACACTTTTTACCAGCGTGAAGAAAACCTTTGAAATAAAATAATAAAAAAATTTAGAAATCGATGAAATTTTAATTACTTTGCGATAGACCTAACACTTTCCGAACCTGCTCGTCATCGAAAGATTCTCCCAACGAGCAACGTGCACGAAAGAGAGTTCGATTCCATTAACCAACGACAAGCTATATCGACAAAATGACAAGGAAAATCATCGAGTAAACACCATCGACAAGACCCATTCCTCCCTTGGGAAGCGATAACGACTCGTTACTGGTTTGTTCGTAGTCCAAAGACGATGTAATTAAACTTGCGGCCTCCATTTTTCTTTTCCACTTCCACCGGCTTACGTTTTAATAACTCGAAGGTCGAACGAGGCACGTCGAACACCGACGGAGCCAAACAACGCCTTGCTCGTCGGAAAGCGCAGAAACGGCGACGTTTCTAACGAGATAACGAGTCGAGGAAGGAAAGAAGAGGATCGAGTCGCGTCGCCTTGACCTCGATAGGGTCGACCTCGTGCACATTCAGCCTGATGCATCCGCAGGTCGTGACACGAGGGTTACTACGAGATAACGGTTATTTTATCGAATTATGGTTGTTCCTGGCAAGTGGGAAACTGGCAACAGGTGGAAGGAGCTGCTGCTGCTGCCGCAGTAGCCGCCGCCCTGATCAATACTTAATTACGCGTTTCTCCAATGACACCATCTCCACTTCTTCGCTCTCCCATTATCTACTGGCTCTGCCATCCAACTGGATTCCACGCCCTTCTTACCTCTCGCTCCCGTCGCTTTTTTTTCTTCTCCAGGTCGCGATCTTTCTCCGGCGTACCTTCGTTCCACGCGGCCCAACCGTCTCGTCCTGATCGATACTTTCGATTGAATGTCCTTCCAAGGCATACGCGCCGCTAAGGGTGACGCATTCCCGATATTTTCTGCCCGATGCTTCGTATCGAAGCTCCTATCGCTTGAAAAGCTACAGATTTTATCGATCGCGCGCAACCTGAAACTCTAATGGCTAACAAGAATAAGAACTGTTTCTGCGATTAACTGGAATAATGGAAGAGCCAAGGAATTATTCAAGGGAAAGAATACCCTTATGAAGCTCTGGTTTCTCCGAGGAAGGCATGTTTCGATCATTGATTCGTCGATACGTTGCGACACGAATTCTGAGTACGAGTTGTCGTTGAAAAAAGGACGAAATAATGCGTCGATGCACGTCGCGTATCGTACGTCGACAGTCCAATCTGAGCAAGCTTTTCAGACGAAACATTTTACTTGATTTAACCTAGGTTTTTTTCTAAATTGTGAATACTCCTTCAAACAATGTTACTTTTCAACGATGCTGTTGTTTGAAACGACTCTTTTTTCGGAAGCTATGAATGTAAATAATTTTGTAAATCAATGTAAAATGTATGTAACGTAATGGAAAGTAATGTAAAAAAATGTAAAATCAATTTTCGCGTGAAATTAGGCAATTCTGGATGACACTCGAAGGATTAAACGATCAACGGATGCAGGGTGACCAATGGGAATGTGTTAAAAGAAAATAGTTATTACTTCGTAACAAATAGACCAAATAAAAAGAATTAAACGCTGTTTTGTAGAGAAAACTTGTCAATTTTATTACATATATATAAAAGAGAAATATAATAATTTAACAGTTGAAATACACAAAATTACAACACCGTTCTAACGGTACGAGATGGGCCAGGTAAATCAAGTCTACGATCATTCAAAGTGCCATGCATATCAAAATTATCGATAATCCTGTCAAAAAAATATCGAAAAATAAAAATAAAATCTCACATAACCGACATTAGAATTATGATTCCAGGGAGAGGGAGCGTGAGTGAAAAGTATCAAAAACATACCTTCCGTAGTAACATATTTACTACGGAATCCACCATACGCCTGACTATAGTTTTTGCCTCTACTATAAAAACACTCGATTAGCGCGTCCATCCTGTAACTCGCAAATCGGTCTATATGACAGTTCAAATGAAATTGACGGGTCTTAGGTAGCGGACCCTAGTCGGTAAAATAATTACCGAAATCGAAGAGCAGATGTATAATCGTTTACTTTCAACGCATTCCCATTGGTCACCCTGTACAAGATTCCCGTTGATATCGGGTAACTCGAACGTTTGAAATAAGCATCTGGTTCGTTAAAAGACGGTTTAATTGACGCAAGGTCGTATCGGAGTCGCGAGACTAAGAGGAAAAAACGAGCGTGGCAGGAAACGACGTTGGAATTGGCATTGGAAAGAGCCTGAAAGAATCTTAGCACCGAATGAACTTGACACGCCGTCGCGCTGAAAAAGGGTAACCGATAAAACGTAGGAGAGTAATGAAACGTCGTGGGCGTGAAGTCGTTCGTAGTAACGGAGACGTAGGTCAAGATCAGCGGCGAGAGGAAAAGCGCGGCTTTCCCACGTTCAAACGCAGGAAAGCGTTTCAGGAAATATCTCGCGATAGAATCGTGGCGCTTGCGAGCGCGACGTTTCCCGTGTACAAAATCTCTCGCCTCTTTCTCTTCCTTCCTCTTCCCTCGAAAGATCAACGAGACGCCTCGAGCTGCACGGAGTTCGATACTCCGACCTTTTCTCGAGATTCGTGAAAATTTGTCAAGCTCGAGCCACTGAGGTAGGCGCCTTTCTGCTTGAAAGTTACTTCGACTTTGCGAGAATAGTTTCTTTTAGTTCGTGCTGACAATTCCATTGAATTTTGACGAAGTGGCTGAAATACGACGATAAAACGAGAAATAAGGACGACAAGCGTGTAAAATATCTTCGAATTTTCCTACGCATCATCGCGAAATTGGCGAAAACGACGCAACTTTCTTCCTCGACGAAAGAACGCGATCGACCGAATCGTCTGATATCCAGGAGGTATAATCCGACGATACAAAAGTGGCATAACACGGATATTCGAACGTAATAACGAGTCTCGAAATTCGTTCGTTCGCTCGGTGGATCGGGGAAAATTCACTGCGAAATTTTTGTCGAAGCCGCACCGCCGTTGACAAAGGCATGATCGGAATTGTAACCATCTGCAGCCGGTTTGCGCGTAACGTTACACAAATGCCGATCGCGTCGTGCGCTAAATTTTATTCTTCTTTTTTTCTTTCATCAACGAGAAGAGCGAAAAATTCAGGAAGGATCGAATACGAGTCGCTCCGCGTCCAATGGCAGATCTACGATTTCCTAATTACGATCGATCGACGGTACGACCAACATTAATTATCCCAAAACGATAGATTTCGCAAATTACAGAAGAACGCGAGTACTCACGACAGAACACAACGCTTGATTTATCTATTTGTTTACGTCAAATCGATCATTAATCGAGCGATTGGTCATTATCGTTTCATTAGCGGCGTTTTACGGGCAAAAGACCACCATTGGAAAACACAGGCGCTTATAACGCACGGTATCTACCCCGTTATTCATCGATTTTACAGAATCCCGACGTCGCTGACTCTGCGCAATGCTCGCGCGTTACGGCGAATCTCGATGCGCGCGCGCTAAATACGCGATCGCATAGAAGCAAGTGACGATGGAGAACGAACGTGTCGAGTTTGATCGATTTATTGGCAAACCCTATGGCAATTATAATACCTTATTAAGCACATAAGTCTCCATATTTAATTCCTTTTTGGAATTAACCGTGGAGAACGATTTTGTTCCCCGATAAAAAGAGAAAGGAAAGAGAGGTGGATCTTGGTTTGGAGATCAAGTTCATATCGTACACTCGAACGTACTATCAACGAGACGATGGCTTTAATTTGCTTCGGTACGAGCATACTGCTGTCAAGTGGCATTCGTTGATTAATTTTTATCGAATATATTGAGAAATTCGATCCCATAGAACTCTGGCAGGTGAACACAGGTTTTATTTCAATTTTGAATATTGGAATTCGAACGCCATTGTTTCTGGCTGCGAAGTGCACCGTTGAATCGTTGATCTAATCCGTTCCAATAATAGTTAAATTTCGTTACGTTGATTTCATCCTTTTCTAAGCCAATAACACCCTCGAAACTCGACCCTTTCGCGGCACTCTTTAAGTTACGATTAGAAAACAGAAACGAAGAGTGACAAACAAAAATCGTTCCATCGATACTGAGTTAAAGGAGACGACGAAAAATCTCTCGTATTACGTAAACTCGAGGATAATTCAAAAACTCAGACGCAAACAAGACGCAATTTTCATTGCCCGAACCTAACGCGAGTGAATTCGAAATTATTGAATTATGAAAAGTGAATCTATAAAAACTTTGATTTCTCCTCCGATCCAATAGTCCAATAAAAAAACTAGCTAGACCAGGAGAATCGTGCTTTCCTGTACAGGCATTTAAAGCACACTGACTTCGACGATTTAATCGTCTAAGCCTTCGTCGTCTTTTCTGAAATATCGTCGTCTTCAGCAGCGGAATCGAAATAGCTTTACTCGTCGATTCTAGATGGAAAGTTCAGCTGGAGTAAAATCGTCCATTTGAAAGGCGGAACGCAATAAACGGCGATAGGAGGAAAAGGACGACACCGATCGTTGCGGTAACGTGAAGATCTCCGGGAATTTCGTTTACGCGGCTGGACGAATTCGTTTGATCCGGTGCTCGCCGGTCGGCTGCGCGTTTAGCTACCCCAAGTTATCGCGCGTTCACCAACCAAATTTTATGGGGTCTTCCTCTTGCGCGGAAGCGGCGGACGCGCGGCGCAGGTGCGCGCGTCAAAGCGTCAAAGCGAGCGTGCACAACGCGAACTAATGAGAACACGTTCGATGCATCGACCGAAGCCGATCGATCGACACCAGCGCGCTCGATTCGATTATCCGAACGTTTCCCATCGTTGCGTCGTACGCCTCTACGTCGACCGAGTTTTCAGCGCGATTTCGGGTCGATTTTCTCACCGAAGTAATGCGACGCCGATAGTCGATATTTTTTACGGCTTAATCGCGGAGAATGGTCGAACTTTCTAGTCGTTTCGAACTCTTTCGAGGGTTTTTAACTATCCTCGTGTTTGTACGTTTGAGGGTGAAAATAAAATACAAGGTATACGAGAAGACATCTATGATGAGAGGAGAATGATTTTAGAGAGTAATTTGAGCTAAAGGACGCATGGACGCATTAAATGTAATAATTGATGGCATTCGACATCAGGAATTTGAATCGCAATTACATTTCTTCATCCGTAGAAAATGAAAAGTTAAGATCAGTAGTACATAAGAAACGCAGAAAATGAACATAAGAGGTGTGTCGCCAAACATTCATCAGCCTAAACATAGTTTGCGACGAGGAATATTTTATCGGCTTCGTATAACTCTTCTCTGCGAGATATTTCGTATACAACCTCAACTATTTCTCAAAGTCATTTTCCCTCTGCTTTCTTGGCTCCGCGATCTCCGCAGCGACGACGTTGAGGATTTGCTTGGTCGTGTGTACGCGGCAAACAAGTCGTAGCATTCGTAAAATAGTTGACGAGAAGGAGTAGAATCAAAAAGGCGGAAGCTTCTACCATTGGAAATAACTATTGTCATTAGGTTTTCTTTAAGACTGCCGAAATTCCACACCCACGCTTTCAATTCTCTTTCTCTGTATCGGAGTCTACTCGAATCTACTTTACCATTGCGTCCAATTATCGTATCAATTATAATTCTACGATTACATCCAGGTGATATTAATTCGTGGTTCTCCACGGGGTCCGTTACCTCGTCGGTTCTGTTCAGGACTACTGCCATTCGGGTCTGTTCAGAATTGTTGTCATTCAGTTCCGTTTAGGACTGCTGAAATTCATCACCCACGCTTTCAATTCTCTTTCTCTGTATTGGAGTCTACTCGAACCTACTCTACCACTGCGTCGAATTATTACATCAAGTACGATCCTGCGATCGCAATTATGCGATCTTAACTCGCGCTACTCGTCGAAGTTGGTTACGTTGCGCGAGGAACAACGCTATATTTCAACGCGATGTCCTTTTGCCGGTGGAATTTCGTTTTCACGAGTGGAAGTTGGCCGGCGAGCGCTCGGCCACCCATCCATTATTACGTTTCGAGAGAGCGCGCATATTTTTGCTGGATATACGGCGGGTTTATTCTCGTTCCGACCGCGGTCTGTTACCTAGCCGGCCAATTATCCCTGCCAAATGCAAGCGTCGCGAGTCGTTTCGTGCACTTTTAACGTATCGATCGTCGGACTTAAGTAAAACTCGTATGGACGCGAATTTATCGAGATAAAGGGAAAACCGAGAGTACGGTCTTCCGTTGCGTTATCATCGTTGTCATTGTCACACCGACAACGCGACTTAGCAGAGAGCGTAAGCGTGACTGGTTCTGGTTTATAACGCGACAGTCGACGCGTCAAAGGAAGTACCTAGGAAGGTCGAAACGAAGTCGTTCACAACGGTAGCATTAACGGAGACCTTTAGAGTACAGGGAATTAATCCTTTGCTCTCGAGAGCAAATTCGAGGTGAAATCTTAACCGGCATGAAACGATTACGGCGTATGTAGTGGTACGAATAGAACGATTCGGAAAAGTTCGAGTTGACTGTCCAATTTTGTAAGAAAATTCATTTCAGTCTTGAATCGTAAATCGTTCTCTTTTAAATCGGCTTACGAAAGAAATCTATTTCCACGTTTAATGAAAAGAAGAAAGACAACTTTTATTACGATTTACATGGACGATCGTAAAGGTTGTATAAAATCCATGTAAAGGGACTTCAAATACTTCAAAGAAAAAAAAAAAATTCTTGCGAACGAACTTACAGTTGCCTGCCCTGCGAACGCAATTAGTTAATCCGTGAGTGTGACGACCTCCCTGAGCGCAGTTGAATCCTCGTAGTTGCAGAGGACTGGCTAGCTAATCGCTAGAATCCTCGTTAACGAGCGTAAAATCCTTTAAATCCATTGTCTTCGAACGACGAGGAGCAAAAAATACGCGAAATGAATCCGACACTCGGTATCAAGTAGATCGAAGCGTCGAGAAAAATTCGAAGGCGGAAAGATTTCGTTCGAATCTAATCCATTTTAAGCGAAAGCACCGACCCACCACTCGCTGAGCTCAAACCACGTTCAGGACCCTGGACAAAACTTTAGTGAATTTCTTGAACACGCGTAAGCCTCTTATTCCGCTTTCGTTACCTAATAAATCTTCCAGCAGTTTAAAATGAACGAAAAATAAATTCACAAGCGCTTGCAAAAATTATCCTGCTAGATTCTTCAGTACTTGAATAAAAAATGAAATAAATAGGAAGCTAAATGTTTCTGTTCTAATATAATATAATTTAACGTAATAATTATTATATAATTATTAATATAATATTATATCATAATATTCAAACGATATTGCTGTATTATTATTGCACCGTCCCAAGCAACAGATCGTTTATTTAAAGAACTTCGAAACATGCGAGTGACGATAAGTAACGATAGAAAAGTAGTTGCACGAATGGATGAAAAACACTTAATTCGACGAAAAGGATCCAAATCTCAAAGCGTATCGTTTGGTTCTGTTCCAATATGAAGCATAATGGAGCATTCCTTTGCGATTCCAGAGACAACAAGACGTAACTTTCTTGGAACGGACGTTTCCCTTCGGAGCTACACGAGACGCGTCATCATTTATTTCGACGCGAAGAAGAAAACGTCCCTCGAAAAGACACACTCGAACGAGCGTCTCGATGGACGATTTTTTATCAAAAAAATCTCATCGCGATCGAATCAGTTTCGTGAATCCTGATCGATTCCTCGCTTAGAATATCCTATTTTTTCCCAATTGAAACGTCGTCCGGTCCGTATCTCTTGAGAAAGCAAATTTGTCGATAGGAATGCAGGTGGACGAACACGCGCGAGCAGGAAGGAAACGCAACAGATTTAGTACTTCATCCGTCCGATCGCTCTCTTATCTTCCTTGAATTATGCAGATTCGTACGAGGAGTAATAACGGCAACCTTACCGTGACGTCGTGCTCGTGGCAACGTGCCCAACAAGCACGGATCAGAGAGAAAGAGGGGGAGAAGCTTAATCCGACGAATGTCTAGAAATTCGGCATTAGGACGATGAAACGGAACGTTCTAATTCCATACCGAGTGGTATCCGTTCCCAGGTCCAAGCCGAAACGGAGTATACCACCACCCATACCAACCAAGCCGATCTAGTCATCTACGTACTCGCATCTATGACGCGCTCCTATTACCAAACGAACTTGCTCAATGCAGACCTTCGGCTTATTCAAAGATTAAAGGAAGCTCGAACGACGAGACTCGAGCCTATCCTAGCGAGCGGCGCAAGATTACCTCGCGATACCATCGATGTTTCTATCGAGAGTTCGTTTTCTTCGAGACGAGATATTTTTTGGTGGATCGGTAGCCATCGAACCTTCCAGTTCGAAGACAAGAGACGACACTTTTCTCGAGCAAGATGGAAGAAATTGCAGAAGGGCTCGAACGCGCGGCATCCTGTCCTTTCGAAAGAATGAAGAAGCGCCAGCGGAAGCAGAAGAAGAGGTGGACGATGCCACGCGCTGGTCGCGCGTACGCTCGTGCTTTCCTTCGTTCGTTGGTACGATCGGTTCGAGTCAATCTCGCCTCCCCTCGCCGCGTCGTTCGGGGGCGAATTTTACGACGAGCCGAGGAGCTCGTGAAACAGGTTGTTTCACGGCCGATGCCCGGCAGAGGCCGAAGCGTGCGAGCGGAAGCGAGACAGTACGAAAGGGGGAAGAACCGAGGAGGAAGAGAAAAGCAGCCGATCTAACGACCAACCGACCGACCGACCGACCGACCGATCGAACGAACGACCAGTCGACCAACTGATGCGCGCCTCTTCTGCCTTTTTGCTCGCCTCTTTCTCTCTTCCTCCTTGGGCCTTTCGGTTCATCGTACGAGCGAATATATTCCTCAGGACTCGCGATGCTGCCATTACGCTGCCGTATACTCGCTTCTCCGAGACTTCTCTTTGCTTCTTTCTCTCGTGCTCTCCCTTCTTGCACTTTTTCAAGCCCCGTTCGTCGTTACGCTCGACGCGCTAAGCATCGAGATATTCTCCCGTACGCACCAGGATGATTCGATAAACGTGTCTCTCCGCATCGATTTTTGAAATATCCAATTTTCTCGTGTTCGACTTTTCGAAGTTGGCTGCAATTTTAACCGCTACGACACGGACTCGTTTCAAATGCGAAATCGACGAGGTGGAGCAGGAACGCGCGTTGTTCTATTGAAATACTACATCGAAGAACAACAGCTACGATTCTGAGGGATACGATCAAAGTTCGAATCGATACAAGCGACGGGAAGTACGCAATTCGAAATATATCTGACGCAAGTATTATATTGTATTATTTCGCCGCGTGGAAACTATACAGATGCTACGTATGCGTAACGAACAGTCGATGATCCGAAAAATTAGATTTGTATCGAGGAAAATTATAAAGATTTTCCATATGTTTGGCGAGAAATCGACTGTTTGAAAATATTAGTACTTGTATCTAGGATCACGCTGTAAACTCATTCGTTCTGATTTTGACAGAAGACTTCCGACTCGAAGCTTGAGTATCGAAAGACCTGCATCCGCTACGACGCAAATAAATGATGATTCGTAAAGATAATGTTCATCGTTTTTAATTCGACCTGATTTATCGGCAGGCTCACCTGCTAGGATGCTTGAATGGGCTATTAGTACGACCTTACGTGTATAACCATCACGAATATTTCACCGTTATTGGACGTGTATCGTCTACCAGCTTGTATCTCGAAGCGAATTTATCTTTGTAAGTATTAAAACCTTCGAATATCGCGATATTTTTGTCCCTTTCTTCCACCGTTGCGATTCTTCTTATTTTATTACTCTGCATTCGAAATTCATTGCGATCGTCGCGAGTTTTATGTCTGTGGATATCCGGAGATTTCTATTCTTCTTGACGTTTAACATCGCGTTTCATATTTGGAAACGGTCGTTGACTGTAACCGTTTTCATAAAATCTCTAAAAGGTTTAATAAATATGGAATATGGAATATATGGAGATTCAATTGATATCTTCCTCGATTTTCTTGAAAAACCGCTTACATTTCCGATTCGATGTTTTAGAAAATTTATAATTAAATCCGGTTTCTTCATCGAAATATTGCAATGATTATAGTTAAATAAAGTTGTTTGAAAATTCACATCAGTTTATCGATAATCGTACGTCTTTACTCGGTTATACTATCACGTTTGTAAAAATAATAAATATGCCATAATTCTACGTAACGTAGTATGCTACTGCAGTTTTAAATAAATTTGCATATAAAGAAATTGAATCTTAACTAAAGCGTATATTGTAAATCCTAACGATTTGAATAATTTATTCGTTGCTACGTACGGTCAACGAAAAATAACATTGAGATAGGTATTATAATGGAGGAATATCATTACAATCGTATTAATTATCGATATATCATGTTGATCGATTTTCTAAAACATCCGTAACGTAGAATAAAGAAAACCAAGTCAAAATTTCTGATTAATAACGATAAAATAGAAAAACTGCATAACTCGGTAATTATAAGGATCATCGCTGAGTAGTCGTGCAAATGAATATAAAAATAGATAATTTCCATTAAGGTACTTTCTATCATCGAGAATTCGGCATTTTACGAGGAAATACTTACGACCGATACAGTACATTCCCCGGGGGACATTTAAAACGATCTTGTAATTTATTGGATAAAATCGAGCGAAGTATAAAAGTCTGGAGGGATTCGCACTGTCGCTATAAGTTATAGCCGAGAATAAAATCTCGCCAAGAATAATTTGAAAAATGTATCGCTGTGTATCTCTGTTGTCCGGAACGATTGGATCGATAAAATTAATATTCCTATTTGGACATCCCGAGAGGAATAGAGAAACAGAGCGAGAGGAAGAACGAGGAAAGGAAAAAGGAACAAATGTCACTATATTTTGATAAAATCTTGTAATCATAAAGAATTCTAAAAAAAAAATATCTCTCCGCGTTATTTACAACGTACGACTCGTCCAACTAAAAACACAAACGAGAAATTGTAGTCATCTCGGTCGCATGTATAATAATTTACGCGAAACGCGAATACAACGAAACACGTGCAAGCCAAACAGACGTACCATCGCTATATTTTTTTTTAATATCCAGCCACGAACAGGCGCAATTTTCTAGAAGAAGGAAATCATCGAATGAGAAGAACCCAAAGGGATGAGATGAGACAAAGAAGGGGAGAAGTCCTTTTGAAGAGGCAAACTCGATACCTGCAACCGCGGGTATCCGTCTATTCACGTATCACCTCGTAACATCTAGCCGCAAGCAGTCGCGACCTTCGAATGGTTACCGCTGTTAAGGAGTTAACCATTGCGGTGACGGATAATCACATCGACTGGAGAAATAGCTCGATGCTGGGCGCACACGTCAAACGCAAAACGAAAGTTCGATTTCGGTATCGCGTTACCAATCTCCGCTTCATGGATTCCCCGGCAATTACGAGGCTCCGTCTGTCGATTGAACCGACGCGTGGTAAAATGACGCGCGTGCACGCGACCAGCGGACGTTTGGTGCGCGCCTCTTCGTCGCCTATATCCCGTCCCACGACCCCATTCGATGCGACCTGGACCCTCGTAAAGCGGTAAATTCGTATCGCGTTAAGAGAAGGCCGATAGGGACGTCGGGCGCTATCCGAGGACGCACGTGCAATTTGCAACGAGCATTCCATCAGTTGTAACTTCGTGAGCGCTGAATGTGGATTATAGTCGTGACTTTGACAGGAATAAGGTGTGTGCTTGTAAGGAATTTTTCGCTCAGCGATCAAACCGTTGATCTATGAATATTGAATTCGAATTTTGAATATTTGCACTCGATATTTCATTTGATCGTCAATGCGAGGATTATTAGCATGACTGTAAATTTACTCGAGCTACACGAACGTTCTTGTAACTTTCGGGGAACGGATAAGATATTTTGGTATTATTAAGGAATTTTTCGTTCTGCAAGTATAACGCAGCATTTTATCACGCTATTGATCTCGAATATGAAAATTGGAAACTAGACTGCGAAGCTATTGGAGCTATATCAACGTTCTTGTAACCTTTGCGATACGGATAAGATATTTGAATACTTGCATGCGATATTTTATCGAACGGGAAATAACGTCGTGTCATCGATGACGGATGTGAAAATTGAACATAGGAACGCGAGCTACGCCAACATCCTCGTTACCTTTGCTACTGTACGTCGAATTTTTGCATTTTGTAGGATTTTCTTTGTACCGCGGTTATTTTTCCATCACGCTGCGTGAAACCGTGTTCTCGGATTAACGCGTTATGGGTGGTCCGCCTCTATGCGAACGGTTCCATCGATTCGCGTTGTACATTACAACGTTGTAACCAGCGCACGTAAAACTTGAGTGATGATACCAATCGATCCTCGTGATTCCTCATCGAGCCACGCGCGTATTGATTACCGTCGGCTTGAGTGATCCGTCAACCAAGCCGTGTCAAGTCAATGCCGGACAACGCGCCAGCTTCGTACGCGTTAGTATCGAGAAAAACGTTCCACTCGTCCGTCGTCGGATGCACTTTACTCTTCGAGTATTTACGATAGCATTGATCGACCCTTCTCGCATGTTTACCGAATTATGAAAAACGCGATTCTTCTCCGCATCCTCGTTGACGTAATTCTAGAGCGATCGTTCATCGCGCTAAATAAATTTCCCTCGATTTATAGGGGTACTTTTCGTTCGTCCGCGTGTTTGTTCCTGAATCTATATTTGTATTTGTCTGCATACGTGGATAACAAATGTACGTCATGTGCGACATTGCGAGATCGAAAATGGAAGGCAACTGCGAGACACATTTTATGAAAAAAAAGAAAAAAAAAGCAGAAAAATTGGTAACGAATTATCGTCGAATTCGTTGATAGAACACGTATGGGTCGTATCGCTTTAATTAATAGCGACTTACGAGTTGTTCATTGAATCGACCTTGTTGCGACGGAAAAATGTCGACGGTACTCGTCGTAAAATGCGGAAAACGACGGGAGAATCTCGGTAGATTCATTGTGCTTCTGTCATTAATAGAAATGCATTTTATCTCATGAATTTCGTTGGTGAAAATCCATGGATCTGTCGGAGAGCGGAGGAATAATTTGAAAAATAAACGCGTAGTCGCACTCGATCTTGATAATTCGTTATCAGAAAGTACATCGAGAATTATTATTAATAATAACGATATTACGTAGTAATAATCCCGATCGACGAACAATTTGTATGATTGCGTCATCGAGATACAATGATCGAACACCCCCAGAGTGATACGTTATCGCGGCGAGAAATGCGTGAGCGCATCGTTGGTTATTAAATAGTGCAACGTTTACACATATATTTCCTCTTATTACAGGATGATATCTGTGACGCAGTTAAAGCATAACAGATGACGCACTGTAGCGGAATGGCAACTGCATCGTTCTTGTGGTCGAATCCGTATCATTGTTCGGCACTTTTTACTCGTACCGTTCCGTCGTCGAGGAAGTAAATTACGAGATGATGAGAACAAGAGTCCAAAATATCAATTTGTAAAACAATATTTTATCACGCAATTCATCGAGTTTTATCAACATCTCCGACAGATTCGTGAATTCTTGCGATTTTTTCGGCACGGATAATTCGGATCTCGATTAGCGTTAGATCAGAACACTACATACAACATCGTTCGTTCTAGCTACTGTCAGCGCGTAAAAACGTTCGATTTTCATAGTCGCGTAGCGACGAGATACTACTGTAGGAATTTTAATCACGGTGTTTCTCGTCTTTCTCAGCCGATTGGTATCATTTCTACCGTCTACTATATATTCGCGTCACGGACCATCGTCCTGTTCACACAGACGCGTTTGCGCGCGCACACGAGCGAACAATGAACGCCACGATGGACGAATAACTGCGTAACTTTCATCGAGAATCCACCGTGTTCACGGTTAAACAACGGGACCGGAGCGCATTTTTCTTTGCGAAGGCGCGCTCGTTAACATTCGCAATAATTGATGACCACGATGAGCGAATCAAAGTCACGTTCAATATCTCGTCGTATCCATTATCGTGTCCGTTCCGGCGTCATTAGCTATTCGATCGACGATGCCTCGCTGTCATACGGCGCGGTTGTTGTCCGTAGGACACGCGGCTCGATATTAACGAACGCTATAAGCCAAATTGAACGATCGCATCCACCGTAACGACACGATGGCCTTCTCCTCTCGTCCTTGTCGCGTCCAATCGAGCCGACCTCCTAACTCCTTTATCATTCCTCGGAATAATATACCGCGTCGAGGTCCTCTCAATGTTCAAATTCCGCGCTACTTTAATTCGATGCGATATGCGTCGACTACTGGTTACGACTCGCAGTGGACTAAAATTCTCATGGGAATGGATCGATACTCAGACGATCTCGATTTACCTGCATCGCTGCATGGAAATACGAGCAGTTGTTGTTACGAGAAAAAAATGCGCCAACTGTTTTTATTACACGATATTAATGGAATCGTATCTTTCGTGAAATTAAAATTAACATTGTCAAAATATCTAACCGAAAGAACAATTTGTCTTCTTTCGATGTTTTATATTCGGTCGTAGAAACAAAGTGCCAGAGACTGCAGCAAAATGAAAATCGTACGCCCTTTTTAAAATATTTAAAGAAAATGTACAGTTTGTATGCGAAGAATTGAGTAAAATCGCGTTATTGGGTCAATATTTACGCGGTTCTGCATAAAACAGCAACGAAAATGTAATTACGCTTGTTTCGAAAAATAAAGATAAAAGCCGTTTCAGCAGCGATAAAAACATTCGAGCACAGCTTCTGGCTAAATATGCTAGAGCTATCGAGCCAGGTAAAGTCAGGTAAAAGCTGCTCCTTCCGTAGATGGTGTGTTGTATAATCCAGCGATAGCTAATTAAAGGCTAGATAATCAAAATCACAATTTATGCAGCAGAATTACGATTTAAATCTGCAAGACGGATTAATATTTTTATCTCGATCGACTTAAAATTTTACGAACAGCTGTTCGACAGAAATCTCACCGACTAGAAAAAGAGACGATCTTGCCACAAGACATTGTTTCAACCTCACCAACGCGATCGAAATACAAAAAAAAAACGTCGATTCGGCGTCTATCGATTAAAAAAAAAAAAAAAAC
>JAITYT010000158.1:449558-501166 GCA_025433975.1 Liostenogaster flavolineata
TACGCAGAATTAACCAAGTTAAGCTTTCTTACCTTGATGTGATTAACTCTTCGCGGATGAGAAGATTCAGAGTATTGCGTTTCGAAGAAGACAAAGTTCAAGCCGTAGTATTTCCATAATTATGATACAAGGAACGTTTTTGTTGAGACCGAGAAGAATAGTACTCCTTTCTTATGGAAAACGTCTTGCTTTCTCTCAAAAATTGATAGCAATAGAACGATTGAAATTCAAATTGCATCGCGAATTTCCGATATGAAAATGTAAAATATTCGTGTAAAATATCGCTTTGAAAAAGGCAAAGGTGAAAAAATGTAAAATTTTCGGGAAATGAACGCAACGCGTCAACTTTCGAGTGGCTCGATATAACGATTACGTATCGTCGCGCTAAAAATTTTCAGTTCACAATGCTTAACACCTTTTCGCAGGGAATCAAGAGATAATCTCGTTTCAACTTTGCGAGACTCTTCTTCATCCTCTATCCTCTTTTTTCCATTTCATTATTCATCTTATATCTTCTGCCTTCTCGTCTCCATCCCTCGAACTTTGCGCCTTCGCTAATCTACTGCTCTAGAAGCGACAAAAATAGCATTTCCGTCGTACACCAGCGGAAAACTCACGCGATACTAACGCATAGTCATCTAACAGTAATTCATGCTCTCTTCCAGCGTGAAATTATGATACTTTCAACTGATTTTTTCGTCTCGACATCCTTCGATTTAACAACGAAACGATTACCTAAAATCGAATTTCGTTCTTACTTCGTCCAATCACGAAGTGAAACGTCCCATCGTGATAATTACCGTTTCTTTGTCTCTTTCTGTCGCGTCTTTTCTCACTATTCCTCCAATTCTCCCTACTTTTTTCTCTCTTTTCGAAACGGTCTCTTTTCACCTATCCTCGTCCTTTTCTTCGCGACGATAAGAAACACGTGGAAACTCGCCGGAAGAGAGATTTTCAGTAGAACGTATTTCCATGGCATCGAGAACGTACCCAAGGGCGCTTATCCAGCCGTTTAACCGGTGCAGCCAAGGTCAAAGCTTCAAGCGCGCAAAGACATCCGTATCGTCCCGGAGTTACGTTATCTTAATTGTATATCTCTTTACGGATTCTCGAAGACGCGGGTCGGTAGGCGACTCGCCGAAAAGGGAATCGAAAAATTAGAAAGCTGAAAGATGCAAACTGACAGCCTGAACCGAAGATTCTCTACTTTTAGTGTCTTTCTCGAATTAAATCGAAATTTTTCTTCCGACCAGGCGTTAACACAAACGCTTCTAAAAAAAAGATCCTGATCGATGCTAATTAATTCACGAGTTCGCGTTTTATCGATAAATAAACGTTCTCCAAGTCGAAGAAAAATATCGATGCTCTCTTGTTTCTTCAAAAGTGTCATGAAAGATTTTCAGAGAAAAAATCAAATTCTAGTCAAAAATCAATATCACCAGGCTTCGCTTTTCCAACGATTTTCACCTCTTTTGTTATGCAAATATCGGTAAATACCGAGCATCAGCCTCGAAACGAAGCACAAAGCGATTCTGTGAAATGACGATCTAAAAAAGAAAACAGAATAAAGGAATCGATAGTTCCACCAGACGTCGACAAGACCACGATGCATTTATTAACTTCGTTCGATCGCAGGAAAATGTCAGTTCGAACCGCAATAACGAAGAAAAATTCTCAACCGTGTGTATTCTAAGACGCTTCTCTGGCCCACTTTCTTCCGTTCTTATAGAGGACCGTTTATTCGATTCGATTGCGGCCTTTTCCTTCGTTAGCGACGTCGTACAAGAACCGCCTCTTTCCCTCCATTTTTCCCTCGTCTAGATGCGCCAATCTCGATCTACTTTCTTCCTTCTCGCCTACCGACTTCGTCTTCGTCGTCTTCCTCGTCGTCGTTCAATTACTCCATTTTCCCGGTATGCCGTACGTTCGTGGCACCAATGTTCATAACGCATAATTGCACGCCAAGGGAGTCGACTATCATGGAATACGACGACCACGAAGAGTAGAACGAGAAGCGAGAGGTGGAAAGGGAAAGGAGAAGGTAGAAGAGGAAGACGACGACGACGACGAACGTTCCTTAAGTAACTCTCTTGCACGAAGCGAGGCCATTGTCTCTTACTTCGTTGTAATTTATACTTTCCTATGTTTCAAGGCGCATGCAGCCTCGCAATAGACCGAAGGAATAACGAAGCTCGTATTATACCTGAATCTCTTCCTCTTTTATTGCTCGTTACAGAGGCGATACACGAGACACGTAACCTTGAAGATTTCGAGATGAAAAGCAGGGAAAACTGTCCAACCAATCGTTTCTATTCCTCGAGAGTCGGGTTGACTCGTTGAGATCGAACGAGGAGTATTCAGCTTGGAAAAGAGAGGAACAAGTTCTTTTATCAAAATTGCAATTTTTTTTAATTCCAATTTTCGTCTGTATTTTAATCTTAATTGCTTTAAATTTTACAAATACAGAAATACGCCGTGTGCCGAAATCAAGACCGAGAGATTTTTGATCGGTGCAAGGAAGACGCACAAGATCTCGTCCTGATCGCAAAACGAACCTAATAAGAGCCACTCCAAACGATACGGTAGCAAGATACACGCAAGACTGCATTAAATAACGATAACCGCCTACGGTGGTGTTGTTAAAATAAATTGGCAATGCGAACGCTGGTATTGTTGAAAGCTCGTCGCTATATCGTCCTGCTACGTCATCTCGTGACGCAAGGAGAGATATCACGACGTAACAATAATAACGTCAACATCGAGCATGAAATAAGATACCAACGATAGTAACGTTATCGAAAAATAAAATACTAATATCGATCAGAATGCTAGATCAGATCACGCTCGACAAAGACATTCTCTAACTTGAACGAAGCTGCTCGGGATTTTAGTCCGAAAGGTGGTTTTTTGGAAACCGTATCGCACGATTTAGCTGCTTAATATATTCTCAAATGAATTACCTTTCATTCAGACGCGTGTGTTGTCGAAAAGGGGACATTTTTGACGAAGATCGAAGTCACGTGTGCTCTCAAGAGAGTAAAATGTCTTTAATTATAGACAATAACGATATTACGGCTCTATTACCCTACATTCGTTTATATCAGGGGTGAGCACGCATGAGGGAAATGAGAGCCGTATTCCAGTTTTTCATACATTATAAAGAGCCACGCCATAGTTTCGTAGTATTAAATACACAAATTCAATTTAAGTTTAATTTAATTTAATTAATACGAATTTATTTACGATCAAAGTGAAAATACCAAAATATCTAGGCATGAAAAAATAAACACAACATAAAATCTGTATAACAAATTATTAGTTACTTAGTCAATTTAATAAAATGGTGAGAAAAAGAAACTTGTAAAAACGGATTAGAATTTTCAACGAGTGCCACACTTAACTCAACGAAGAATCGAATTTGCTCACCGTTAGTCAATATTGATTGTTCAATCGCTCGGTTCCACGCAATGCTACAAATCTTATGCTACGTATTACGCTAATATTGCCGCTCGTCGCCACTCGTTCGCTTTCGCATTCCTTTCGCACTCCTAAACCTGGCCATAAACCTAAACGCTTCTAACCTAAGGCTCACTCTGCAGTTATACCACTGCTACGATTATTTTCGCAATTTGCACTCCTACAATATCTATCGAAAAATGGCAATTCTGAACTAAGCTTCGTGGTAAAGAAAAATAGTCAGTCGTGGTAAGGAACGAATCATCGAAATAAATGTGAAGCGTCGCTCTAAGTAAAACTTAAATCGAGGCATTAACCGCAATGACATCGTCGTTGCGTTGCTCCGCAACGTAATCACTGCGATTACACGCAGTCGGTCACTCTTACCTCAATGTAGTCGTCGCCATTGAAACGTTCAAGGAATAAACGTCCTCTCGTACCACGCACCTGACGACAGTCCTTAAATCGAATTCGTGCGTTACGTTTCACGTTTTCCGGTATGCGTGCGAGCTAATTTTGGATCGATGTCGCCTTGTAATACACCGTCGAAATATCGAGCGAATGGAGCTTCTCGGTCACGCGATGCAATATGTATTAGTTTCGAGAAAAACTAATGGCTATCGTTGGCCCAATTTGAACAGTGATGAAAAAACCTCTTTTTACGAGCGAAGCGCAATACGTATCTCGATGTTATAGCACGGTTGGATGTTCATGACAGATTAAAACTTCACGAACGGAATTACGTACGCGGGTACCTGTCGAGTTATTTTCTGCAGTTTGATTCTTGCACCGAGCGAACGTTCGATGAAAATGGTCACGGTTAGTTACGGTGAAAGATGGAAGGACGAAGGAGAATGCGACGCATCTCCGTACTTTCCAACTTCTCAGAAACGAGTAATGATAGTTTTGAGTAAGTTTGCTGCCACGCCGATTACCAGTGACTTATACCGAACTTGGCATTCACGACGTGTCGGTACTGCCGGCAAACTCGACTGATTTCAACTGCGAACTAGTTGACAAACCACCCTTTGAACCGAGAGTACGACCGTGGCTAATGTTAAGAAGTTTTCAAGAAAATAGATTGAATAAATATTATACTTCGAACGTTAACGTTTCGTACGCCTTATTGTTAGTTCGTCGAATATCTTAGCGATTTAGGAAGAAGTGCGAAAACGACTATTCTAATCGTCGCAAAGGGAACAAAATATCCGATGCAATCTCCATTATTCGAGGAAGTCCGTCCTTCGAACTTGCATTTTCGAAATTGTTACGAAAGGGAATAAATAAACAGACGAACGCGACTTGGTAGTAACTCGAAATGTAATCGAACATACGCTTATGTACATTCTTGTTAATTCTGTATCCTAAATATTTTTGTATCCTCCGATACTTCGTAAATTATTACGCAATACTCTTTGCATACATTTGTCACGTTTAATGCGAAATTGCGCTCGGAAAAATTGAAGCGAAACGAAGCGAAAATTGTCGTCCTTAAGCGATAAATACGTATAACCGTCGTAGTACTGTACACGTAATAATACTGTACAAAGCAATTTAAATCTCAAAGTACCGTGGCTTATAAACGCAAAAGAACGATAGCAGCAATAACAATAACAGGAATATTTGTTACAATTTAACACGAATCGATCGAAATTTCGCTCCAAACAAATACACGGACAAAATGCACGATTGTATTGATTTTATACGAGCCGGTACTTCCTTCGTGACTTTTAAAAAGATTGTGTTGAGATTGCACAAATGTATCGCGACATCAAACTGTTCGGAGACGTCAAATTCTCTAGGGAAAAAGAAATTTTTCCTTCGTTAAGTATCTCATTCCCTTTTCCTTGACTAAATTCTCATACTAGATTAGTGCATATCGATTTAAATTCCACGGCTTTGGAAATGTAGCATTATATATATGCAAAATAGCAGCATGCAAATGAGAGCAAGATCGACTAATCGATCAACTCGCATACGATTAATTGAAAACCATATCGAAGAATGACTCCTTTGTTAAGTCGACTGAATCGATACTTCTCGATTGCAAATCAAAGATTATTACCTCCTATGGAAAAGTTAATGAAACGTCAACGAAGTAAGTTGCACGTTTTCACCGCAATATCGAAACTAAACCGAACTAACGTTTAAATTTTCCCGAAAAAGCGATAGTTCGAGTTCGAGGAAGTTCTATATTGGAGGTGTGTACCAGTCTCCGGTGGAGTTCACGGAGAGAAACTCCGTTGTTTTTCAATTTGGCTCTTTCGTCGCGGTACGGTGACCGCACGCTCAAATACGTCGCTGGCTCAAACGACTCGTTCGCTTTGGAAAAATCGCCGCTAGGTAAAACGCCAGAGTTGGTTTTGCTCTTTGAAACATCGTCGAGCACGTAGAGTCTTTTCCGCAAATTCAAGATGCGGGCGAGATGCGATTTTTCACGAAGCACTGCTCTATCACCGACAATCGCGTTTACGATACTCCACACGGATATCTTGCAAATCCCCTCCACCCAGCAAACTCCGCAACGACTCGTTCGAATCCCTCGCCTTTGCTGTAGCTTTCGAGTTAGCGCCGAACTTTTCACTCCTCGGAGTGGATCGACGCGTCTAGAAAAATTCGTTTGGTTATTCGACGTAGAAGCTACAATCTCGATAAGCTAGCTGCGACTTGGTCATGATCGTCTTTGAAACGTCCATGCAAATCTCCACAATTACTCGAAACTCGAATAACGTACAAAAAACGAGATAACACTGTACGAATCGAGATGTATTAATTAGACACTTGCAAAATAATAAAATGACTGTATTTCACTTGACCAGGCTCGTTATACTTTCGTTTTTTAATCATGCCCTCACGGTGAACGCCCACTGCCGATTACCCATTTTCACTTAAACCAAGGACAAACTCTTGATACACTTTGTATTTTTTCCTCTCGGTTTCTTCTATTCGAATTAACAAAACGCTCGCTTACTTTTCGCTTACTGGAAGAAACCAATCTTATCAATCGTCTAGAATCAAAAATAGATCGATCCTCTATAAGATCGTTAAAGCTACATTTCTATGATAGTCGATGATTCGCGACGAATTCCTTTATTGGCACACTTACATCGGAAAGATCAATCGTCCTCGTTGATCCGAGTACATAGCATCAAGCAGCTTCGGCCCTTATCAAGGACGAAGACAACGTCACCCGGAAGACGTCCTCGACTTCAGCGTCCTCGAATCCAATGGTCGACAAGATTGGCATTCTCCGGGACACGTTCTATCGTTCATCGTCCGTATAATTCCTTAGATTAATTTCGTCGTTGATACAACGTGATACCGTTCGCACCGACGATATATCAAGCTCGATTATCAGCAATGTCCGAGCGACGTAATTCATACGCGCCTACCATTCCTTCCATGGGTATTAAAATCGGCGCAACATCTGGTCGCATAAATCAAATTCGCGAGAGTTTGAGCCTCTCTCCCTCCACTCGCCTCATCCAATAGCCTCCCTTTCCCTCCTCGCAGGCCAGCACCCTTTCTGGTCGGATCAGAGGAGGAATTCGTTGGTTGAAAAATCGTTGGATCGTTCGAATCGGCCATCGAGATGGAGAAAGTCGAGAGTAGGGAAATGGTAACGATTCTCTCGAGGGAGGGATATGAGAGCGGGCAACAAATACTGGTGGGACGGTAATTTATGCCGACCAGACGACGACGGAGTCGCGCGAACTGCGACTAGGCGACGAAAGCGTCGTATCCGTAATGAGAGAACGCGGAGGAAACTAAAAGTATCTCTCAAACTGAAAGTACTTTATGTGGAATGCGTTTTACACTTGCGGAGAGAAAGGCGGGAGATATGGCGCACCGAGTAAGAAGAATAGACAAATTCCATCGACAAATTACGTTCCCCCGGGGAAAATCTACGGACTTTTCTTACCGCCGTTTTAGAGGTTAGCTCGAAGCGCGGGGAAACCTTGATCTTCTTTGCGCGTGGTACGTCGATGACTTTCGTTTTTACGCCTCCAGAGAAACTTCACCGCTCTCTAATACGAATGAATTCTAAAACTATTCGTAAAAATGACTCTGTAAAATCGTTCGTAGTTGGAGTAACAGACAAAATTTTTATATACGAACAATGAAAACAAAAGAAAACAAAAAGATAAGAAACATTGTTTATCCATGGATTTCACGTTGTTTCGTTGCTATAATTGCCTTGTCTCGAGATGCACCGATGATTTGTTTCTCAAAGTCATAACTCGCAAAGAAATTCATCGATTTAATATTCCCCAAATCTTTAATAGATAAATATTTTGTACTATTTAATTAATAATTAATGTATTTATTATAAACTAAATACATTATTTTAATCTATATTTTTAAATTTAATAGTTTACATACTTATCGTATTTAATATTCCCCCAAATCTTTAATAGATAAATATCGATCGAAATGAAACGTGGGTATGAAACAAAATCGAACTTAAACGATATAGCCTAGTTGACCGCTCCTGAAACGAAATGAGATTTTCTTGTTGGTACTTCGATACCCGTATTAAAATAAATTTAAATGTTGCCTGCGGAGTAAGATGCGGCGCAATTCGATGAAAGTTCGCGCAGACGTTTTGCAGAGGCAAGAAATCGAATCGATAAGTTCGACCGAGTCTGAAACGCGATCGGATGTTTGCCTTTACGCTCGACCTGCTTCGAGTACGCACGAACGAAAGTCGCTACGTCAGCGAACTGTCTCTCGTCAAAGCGATCACCAGCCGTGAAACGAATGGAAAAACGTACGTTGAGAGATACAGGAAGCGAATCGTTCCCAGGAAAAGCGTAATTCCAACGAATCGATGGATCCGTTAAAAGATCCTGCTGGTCGATTATGGAAGGAGTCGTGAGACGAGTAAAGACGAATCGATGTTCTAACGGGTTGCAAATTACACAGAGCAAGCTGTCTTACGGGATTGGATGTCTCAGTCCCTCGGTTAAAACGAGTTCTCGCGTATCGTTGACTTCTAAGGGCGACAAGGAGCCTGAGAAAGACAGGAAATAGGGGAAAACAGAGAAAAAGAGGAAAAACGAGGAAGAAAGTGCGAGAGTGAAAGACTACGAATAAGAAAATACTTGAAAGAGGGAACGTAACAACGTCAAACGACGACGATTATAATTATAACAAAAATAATGTGGATCGGATGCAACTCGATATTCAATTTTTACCTTCGTATCCGAATTATTTTGCGAGAGAATAAAAAATTTCTCCAACGTGTCATTGGAAATTCAAAAATCGTCCCGACCATTTCCAAACCACTCTCTTCACGATCGAGTACTCCAATGTTCAAGGAAACAAATTGTAAATGCTCGAAATAAAAAAATACACGAGGAGTGCATTTCTATACCAAAATAAAAATATGCAATGAGAGACGAGGATGACAAATATTTTCAACTTGATTTTCTCTGGCTTGCTTTCGAACGGAATTTGGTGCAAAAATTTATTTATTGAACGATGTCCTTGTACGACCCTTTCAAAGGAAATATCGTCGTTTTTCTACTGTGGACATTATCACGATGACGCGAAAGTCGCTCTACTCTCCCATTAAAGATTCGAATCGCCTTCGAGAATAATTTTCGTACGGAAGGGGAACGTCGCGGAGCGTCGAGCCGACGTCGAACTGTCTTGGGTCTCTTTAATCGAAGGGATCCTCAGGGACAAGGCAAAAAGAGATAGTGTCCGATGGCTGATCGAAGGGATGCGGGAGTAATAGCTTTTAATTCTTCCTTTTCATCGAATTAATACAACATCTATTAACAACCACACAACTTAGAATGAAATAGCGAGTGTTCGTAAGGGATCAGCGATATCCATAAATCGTAAGCTTTCTCCGAAACGCGATTGCTAATTACGAATTACTGCCAACCGCTCAACGTGTCTCTGGTGGATTGGCCGTCGTTTAAAATCTCTCCAAAGTCGAGCGGCGAAACCTAAATACCAAGCCGAAAGGCAAAGCTTCGCGGATGAAGTTTCTCGATGCACCAAACATTTTCAAAAATATTCGTTCGAGATGCTCGCGACGCACACCGCGACGAATGCGCGCGATTGGCTTCGTACACGTACACGGCAGGCAAAAGTGGAGCGGCAGAGGAGGTAGATTAGGCGGTGGCGGTAACGGTAGCGAACTTCGCCGAGCGGCACTTTAAGGAAAATACCGAGGCAACGATAACGCGCGTAGCTACTGCCAGCTGGATCGTTCCAGCTGCGATAGCGTGAAGGAAAGAGAGAGACGGCAAATGGAAGACGAAGGGAGGGAGACATGCAAACAAAAAAAAAAGAAAGACGGACGAACGGTTACGTCGATCTCAACGGCGCTCGAGGTAGAGAAAAGCTAGGAGCAGGCGCGATTCTAACGAACTCGTTTGGCACCTGGACGAGCGTCGAAGGTAGCCGCGTCTGGCGGCATTGGCGAGTCCAAGCACGAGTTCTCGCTCGAGAAGAAACGCGCCAACGACTAACTCGCCTAATTCGAAGCGCGGTCACTCGTGGAAACTGCTTAGTCTCGTTGATAGAAGTCACCTTCCTTCTTTCTCACTCCGACGATTTCTCGAATGCCAATTGCGTTCGTGGTGCGTTCGAATTGTCTTCGAAGAGCACCACGAAGAAATGGAACGAAACGAATCGATGTTTCTCCTCGATAAGACGAGAAGATGACGCTTCCAAGTTCGTCCATATTCTTTGATCTGGACCGTAGATTGTCGTTACACTCGGTGGGTCTTCTTCTTCTCGAGGAAGAACGAAAGAGGCGAAATTAGGAGAAAAGAGTAGAACGAAATCTGGAGAAGATTAGCCCTCGATGCGTTGATCGACTTTTCGCCCTCCCCCCACCCGCCCATACAACCCGTGGTTCCTCTTCAACCCTATCTCATCGTCCTTATTCGAAGCGGCTATTGTAGGTATTTTATTAAACTTCTTTGAAGGTACCGCGACCGGTCGAACGCTTGTTACGGCCTTCATCGGGTCACTGAGCATTTAGAATACTTCGAGACGATCGCGTTTAACGCGAAAGAAAATCGAGGAGACTAGAGCCGTGCAGAAGCGGTACCTGGAAGAAGGGGAGGGGTGAGGAAGAGGCGAGAGAGAGAGAGAGGGGGGGGGAAGCGAAACAGGATAAAATCCTAGACTGTCGATGCAAAAGTTTCGCAAAGTACGCCAGAGAAAACCGTATCTATCCTCCTCGCGCGTCGGAATAATGCAAGATTAATGGCGCTTAATTTCGATTCGCGAAGATTCACGAGCGAAACTTGCCTCGCCGTGACGTTCGACGTAAATTTCGCAACGTTTTTCGTTTGTCATCGATCCCAAGAGAGCCTTCGTGCAAGAAAATAGCACGAAATTCATCGTTTAAACGGTCCTTCGAAGATCGATTTTCGTCTTTTCGTGAACCTCCATCCGAAGAGGGTCCTTCCGTCGCAGTAACGTTCAAGGACACGAACACGACGACACCGAGCGAGGAGGACTTTGATCTTGCTGTCAAAAGAAAAGAAGAAAGAATGGAAAAAAAAAAGAAAAAGACGAGGAGAGTCCGATCGTGTCAGACTCTTCCAAGTCGGTGGATTTTGGAGAAAAAAGGAGGGGGGGAGGGGAAGTGGGAAGGAAGAAAATTGTCGAAAGCCTCGAGACAGATCGACGTGGTGTCTTCTGTTTGGCAAACGAATGAACGAGTACGAATTCGTCGTCCCGTCTGGAGTGAGCCGAAACAATGAACGGCTCGGCGGCTGCCGGTAAATCATTTCGTCATTGTCCAGCTCGAAGTGAACTCCGTTGTCGACGGAAACGTACGACACGATGGAATGAGGACCTCGACTACGATCTCCGCCTCTCTACTTCTGTGGTTCTCTCGTTTTTCTTCTTCCTTTCTCTACGGTATGTCTTCCACGACGTCGTCTTCGTTTTTGCTCGCCTTCATATACCTTACAACGTTTTCTCTCATTCCGTCGTATCTGCTTCGACCTCGTGCCGACAATACCGTTCGGCACGTTCGCAGATCGATCGCTTATTTTAGCCGATAAATTGAAAATCTCGGCTCCTGATGGTGCGACGATCGATAATTCGACTAGCCTTCAGGTACGAGAAACGACCAAATTTTCGTTGCTGCCATCTTTCGTTGAGCGCCGAGTTTCGTATCGGTGACATATTGCATTGTTCGGAAAGTCTTCGCCGATTTTTTAAGCAAAAAGTCATATTAACCCGTTTAGTGTCAGACGACGATATATCGTCGTTTGGAAAGTCTCCAGAAACGCGAAGGCGAGACATATCGACTACCTAGACGCAATGAAGATGTAGCTTTCGTTTAAATCGCTGTAACTACGTATGTTGTTGACAACGATAAATATTTTTCGTCATTTTGAAGTAGAAAGATCGACCATGGAAACTCAGATGCCATTTTTTGTGTATATAAGCGCTTCTTAATAACAAAAATAAAATGAAACGAGATGAGTTTCTATAGGGGTTTTTATAATTGATTTACTATCACAATGACAGCAACAACAATTCATCGAACTGCCACGCTCTTCTTTTTTTTTATCCAAGGTATCTTACAGCGACCTTTAGCAGCGAATAGATAGTTTTGCGTCTGGCATTAAAAGGGTTAAATCTTCTGTAACTGATCGAATTCGATTGTTTGAGAGTCTCTTTGCTATTTCTCGAGTGCCAATACGTTGGTTATCTTTATCGAGGGATGCAATCGTCGTCAAGAGTTTTGACCGTTGATCATAGCGAAGAATCTATCAACAGACTGTCAAGTTTTTATCCTCCACATTTCCCCAACGAAGAAATTCCTGGCCAAAGACGCTCACGTTTCAACATGACATCGCTTCAAACGAGCTCGAGAAATTGTTACTACGGTCGATCTTCCTTCTGCTCTACGTTCCACTAAATTGGAAAATGACTTGAGCGTAGCTACGAGGAATATCGCAAGGAAAAGCGTGGAACGATCGAAAGGCGAACGAAACCGAGTGGACGAGGCAAGGGAGAGAAAAATAACGAAGAAACTCGATCGAAGGGGCAAAGAGGAAACGCGAAGACGCGTCATGATACTTCGAAGGGGCATCGAAGAACGCGCTTCACGAGGAAGCGACGGTAAGTACCGTCGTAACGACGATTGTCGATGGAGCGTGGCTCGGTGCTTTTCTAACTGCTCTCTTTGCGGTTCGAGTCTTCGAACGACGCCAATTTCTTGCGGTTAACGTCGATACGGCTCGCACTGATACCAGTGGGCCGTCCTAAGAAGGATCAACTTTACGCTTTTTACGCCCTGCGTCCCGACGCTAGTCGTGCCTCTCGTGCAAATCGTCGAAACGAGAAGTTCGATTCGATTCCAACGTTTTAAACAATATTAAAAATTGGTCACAGTGGAATATTGCGATATTTTCGTTAACACGTCTCGGCATCGAGCTCGTGAAACCTGAGGCTGCTTTAAGCGCCTACTAGTTAGAACATTATTCTTTAAAATGCGTATGTTTCTTTGATATCTAAGTATAGGTGTAAAATTAATCCTTTGCTGAAACATGTCTGCGGACACTAGTCCAATTATTTTTTATCGGAAAACTAAAACTACCAATAAATGTCATTAATGTCATTAATATTAATAATCAATATTACATATAAAATACATAAAATTAATTAAAATTAATGTCATCCATAAACGTCAATAAAATAAAACATTAAATTAAATTTGGCAAAAGATCGTTTACGTAATACATGTATTACGATCGAATATTCAGGAGTATCACCTTTCCATTAAATTCTTCCAAGACTCCCTGTCCAGACACTCCACACCAGACAATACCGTTCATAGAGAGTCAAATATAAACGTTAAAATACCGATGTTGGGATTTAATAGGCGTCTTTACGTTTTGTCGTAAAACTGTCTCTGTTATCATCACCATCGTTGCTATCGTCGATACTATCAACGTTGATGACACGCTGTACAGTTTGGTCTGAACTGGCGTTTTGAACACTGCACCGTATTTTATGTTTCTGTAGAAAACGTACATTCGCGCTCCTTATTATAAATGTATTATGAATAAATTTATTCGAATGAGATAAACGTGGAGATCTTGTCAGAAATACGAGCATGGCGGAAAATGTGGTCAAAACGAAAGTAAAGAGAAAAAAGAAGAAACAAAGAGATTATCGTTCCAGAATCGTGCAGCGGCTGAAAATTAATAACGAGCTCCTTGCCAGCGTTTGTCGTTCGGAGGCGGTGCACGCGCGACGTCCGTCCGCGCTAACTTTTCCTTCATTAGATTATCAAGTCCGCAATTGTTTTTTCATGACGTCCCTAATGAATTGAATATTAAGCTTCAAAATGTAATTACTTTACGCAGCAGCAGGTGTGAAACTCGTTTTTAATCTTCGAAACGACGCGCGAGCGTCTCCGTGTCTTCTAATGATCGAAGATGAACGAACGACTCTTCGTTCTCTTCGATTAACCTTTAAAAGATGGCATTTAAATTCCGTAGAGGGGTCTTTAGGCCGGTTTTTTCTGGTCATTTAGATTCAGTTTTTCAGTATAGAATGAAAGTCAGTCTGCCTTTAAATAGACGCACACCAAGAGCTAATGTTCCCTTTCATACGATAAAGGTTAAGCAATTTCTATCATTTGCGATCAGAACGTCGTCGAACATAGTTTTTTTTTGGTGATTGCGCTAGTCTTGGTAATCATTTTTAATAATTATTTTATCAGGCGTACTTTTTTGACAAGATCCATGAATTATCGTGATTAACGTAACTCATTGGGAACTCGTCAGAATAGTCGCTTCGGAAATTAATACCGCAAAATGTAATTAAAAGGCGGTCGGAAAGCGTTTTACGCGTTCATTACACGTAAATGTTAAATTCAAGAATTTTAAGATGCCCAACCATCGCATTTTCACCTACGATAGAAAATCATCCGTGACATGCTTGTGAGACGGCTGTAAAATGCCACCAAATATCGTTACGTATCATACGTAATCAAATACTTCGACTGTCGAGGGACACAATTTTGTAACATTACGACAAAGCTTCTATTTGTATACAATAATTAAATATTTCTTTTTCTCGTAACTATTTGACGCACTGATTAAGATTTAACGTGTATAAAAATGAATTAGAAGGAAAAAGTTATTCGTTATTTATTTTAGAACTTCCTTTTAATCTTTTACCAAACGATAGTACTCATAAAAAGGAACAACCTCTTTGTTCGTCACTTTCTTCTATCTTTTATACTTCTCGAATAACGCAACCTGATTTCGCCCTCCTAAATAATTTTTGCACAGTAACGAAAAATCATTTCATAACTTTTTGAATTTACGGGTTCGGCAAGTTTCGTTGTTAATCGTTGCGAACTCGATCGCAAAATTAATCAATCTTAAGTTCTGTAAAGCACTAAGCCTGTGCTTGACGGTCAAAATACTCAGAAACACGTCTTTAACGATTTCAACATGCGTCGAAAACAACGTCGATTTACACGGCTGCTCGCAGTCAGGTTCGTTCCTTGAATGACTGACAATAAGAGCAACTTTGATCGTTTCGATGCCGTATAATTATGGGTCGCGACCTCGTTCACGTGCCATCGCGGACTCGACAACAGCGTCAATTAATCCTTTCGTTACCCATGTACCGAAATATTTTGCGACCTTGTTTTTACGGTCAAATAAAACGTTTTACGCGGCAATCAGCAGTAAAACTAAGTTCCAAGGATGCCGCCACTTTCAAGTGGAATTCTATGCTTCTAACGTTTTTCGACCGAAATTAACTTAGCAAGAAGGTCAAAGAGAATCTCTGTGCGTTACGTTGTGCGCTCAGAAGCACATCGACTGCGAGAAAGTAAAAAAAACATTAATTTAAGTACTCTTACGAAAATCAAGAAAATTCTTATCACGTAATTTTGCCAAACAGTATGAGATTGATTCTCGAGAGAAAAAATCGGACCTTCGAAGAAGGAAGAAAATCTTTCGTCGTCGCGAAGACATTTTCATAAAATTCCTCGCCAATTAACGGAGCGACGTTACGACCGTGTGCTCGAATTTATAATTGGCAAACGATCGACAAATCGAGTTACACGTTCTCGTTCTACCGCCGTGAGAGAATCAGAGATCTCGTATCGTTAACGAGAATATTATTTGATTTCCCTTTTTTACGCTGCTTATTGTGCGCATTAACGAGCATGGATGCGCATCAAGTATGCCGTCGATGTTTCGCGAGGAGACAATGACGCCCGCAGTTAATGGGAAAACGTGACGTCGTTGTACGCACGATTAATCGATTGCGATATCGCAGAGCCCACGAGAACGTCAGAAAATTAATGTCCGTCGAAAAGATGCAGGAGCGACAACGTCGAAGCATATTTTATTCACGCCTATAATTAACGCAAATCCGATCGTATGAAGGAAATTTCCCTTACAAACTCTCCGACGAAAATGTACTTTGCGTGACTGCACCGAAATGACCCTTTTTCGGGAACATTCCGAATTTCGATAGGAAAAAAATAAAAGCACGTACTGCTTACGCGAGATGAGCAATCTAATTTCTCAATGTCTTACACAAACTGCAAATACACCTTCAGAGGTTTTAAAAAAGATTCCTCTTTCTGACCGTTTATACATTTAAGCTCACGGTACAAAACGAGCTTTTCGATCGAGCGCATTTAAACGCGCACTAATGAAAAAGAGACCATTGTTCGAGCACGCGATGCGTTCACAGTCCAAGACGAACTTTTTTACCTAAACGCATACGCGCGTCCACTTGTCGAAATGAGTTTTTGTCGGAATACATATTTGCAGGCATAGGCCAAAACGAGCTTTTCGACCAACCGCGTATGTGCACCGTTCGTACTGGAAGTGTCGATGAACGAAGCGTCGACATTTTTATATTTTAGAGAGTCCCTCGCCCTCTCGACATCAAACAGATCGTAACGAACGAGTCGCGCCGAATCTATTCGAAACGTCAAGCCAAGCCTTTCTGCACTTTTACAGTCACGTTGAAGTCTACGTTTGAGCGCCTACGTTGCGTCTCTCGGTATGCGTGCGTGCGTGTGTCCGTAGGAGTTTGGACGTGTGTGCTCGCACTTTTCCGAGCATTTAAAACAAAGCCACTTCCTATTCGACGATTCAGACTTCGCCGTACTGCACGAGCACCGGCGAAGTGGAACGTCAAACATCGCGGAAAGACGAAACGGCCGAAATGAAGATACACTTCGCGTTGCGCTTGCACTTCCACGGTCTAGGAAACTTTCCATTTACGAAGTAGCCCGCGACCTACAACGTTAGCTTCCCCATCGAGCGGCAGTACGCGTCGCTTCCTACCGACAAGATAAAAGTATTTACGCGACGCTCTTTTCCACGCGACTCGCACTTTTTCGCTTTAGAAAATAAACCGTCGTATGACGCGTCGATGACGGAACGACGCATACGGCCATGTCGAATATACGTTTCTACGAGCTGTCGTTCGACGCACTCCGCGGAGGCGTCGAATTAGCATTCGAGTCAATGTCTGGAAAGACGTAAAAATACCAAGGAACAAAAACTTCCTTCTTTCCTTCCGAATACTCGTCGAATATAAGTCGATGATTAACCTCTTAACGCTCAGTTGTTTTACCGATCGGGGCTCCAGAAAAATCGATTCTTTTTCTTCGTAGAATATATAGACGATTATGACTCGCGTTAATTTTAATTCGTTTATGCTAAAAAAGAATTAATATTTCCAAGTTTTTTAATACTTTAATTGAGTTATTCTCGTTAACAAGTAGCTTTCCTAAGATAGAATTATTTTGAATAATTTTACATTGATTAAAATCTAAACTAAAATTGTGAAATATCGCTTTATACGCTTCAAAATTAATATATTCGCGCGTGGGCAAATTAACATTTGTACTCCTTCGAAAATAAGCTTCTCGCTCTACTTCCATCCTCTGTTAAAAATATGTTAATGAGGCATCGCATTTGACGCAAATGGACTTAAAATACTTGAGTAAAAACAATCTAACATTAAACGTGGTATAATCGAAGTCGTAGAATTTGGATGAACCAAAAAAATTCACGCGAATTTCACGCGAAACTTAGCCGCGTTTATTCTCCATAGCGATTCGTCCGGCGTCGAAGGGACGAGGACACGTGGAATTCGAGCGAAGCGCGGTCGCGAGTCCTTGATCCTCGGGGCTGGAGAACTCGCGGGAAGAGCGAAGCGTAAAATGGCGACCTGAGAACATCCTTTCTCATGGCGTCGTTCGTAATTTACTCAGCGCTTAAACGAATACAACGAACCGAAGTTAATTCTCTCTCCTCGATGGCGACTCGCCTTGTATCGCCTTGGTACTCGAGGCCAGTCATCGCGCCAGCTGATCTAGAGCACGGAATAATTTCGATCCCGAATCGACGTTAAGTACTTCGACTTTTGGAAAAATCGATTTAACGTTAAATCGACTACAAGTCGATAAATAAAATCGATACAATATTTACACGACGTAACGACGGTCTATCCAAATTTTATCCAAATCTTTGCAGCATTCGGTTTGGGATTCGAATAAAAACTAGCTCTCACAGGCATTAAGCGAAACTGGACACTCGTCGCGAGAAAACTTCGCGATGACATTCGCGTAGAAGAGACGGGAAATTGTTGAAGAAATAATTTCGATCCCGAATCGACGTTACGTACTTCGACTCATGAAAGGATCGACTTAACGTTAAATCGACTGCAAGTCGATACAATATTTACACGACATAACGACGGTCAATCCAAATTCTATGCAAATCTGTAACATTCGGTTTGCGATTTGAATAAAAACTAGCTCTCACAGGCATTAAGCGAAACTAGACACTCGTGGCGAGAAAACTGCGCGATTGCTTTGAAAGATGGCCTACCCTCGCCAAATTCGGATCTCATTGGAAAGGCAGTTTGGTTTTTCACTCGAAGAGCAAAAGGATTAAAAGGCAAGGGGTGTATCGAGAAGGCAGTAAGGTAGAAGTTCTCCGGAAGCAGCTCGTAATAACGCAAAAAGTAGCGGGTGAAGTTGGAAACTGAAACGTTCAACGAATAATGTGTACTCGCAGGGCGAGGCAAGAATGACCTTAAAAGACGCTCGGTTAACGACCGAACGACGCTTAGGAGAGATCAAGGCGACGCTGCGCGAGAGAAAAAAGAAGGAGAGAGAGAGGGAAAAGTTGGCGACGCGTTTCCGGTGGATAAACGAGGGCCGTTTGTTCGCGCGTGCGCGAACGAAAAGCCGGGCCTTGGTGTGACACGCACGCACACGAACGCGTACGTGTGCAAGCGCGATGGATGCACGCGCGGAAACGCACTTTCTCACGCGGTAATTTCGCCCGTGGAAACGCGGCTGAGCGACGAGGCCGCGCGATTCGCACGCTGGCAGAAGCCCGTGATGCTCTTAATTATCCGTGGTAAAGTCGACGTTACTGATGGCGCTGGAGGGTGGCATAAAGAGAGGAGAGGAGAGGAGAGAAGAGAAGGGCGGAGGAGAAGAAAAGACCAGGAAAGCTCGGAGAAGTTGAAAGAAGATGGCGGAGGAGGAAGTAGCCGCGAATCGAGTCTCGACCACGAGAAAAAGCGAGAAATTTGCAATTCCACGCCGAAGCTCGTCGCGTCGTTTAATTGTTTCGGACATTACGCGTCGGACGACCGACGAACACCCGCTTAAAAATAAGTCGCGGACGTAAATCGTCCTTCTCTCCTTTTAATCCGAATAAACTCTCGCGACCTCGTTTATCTCGCGTCCGACGTCCTTTCGACTTCTCAAGCGATTCTTTCAATCTCGTGGACGGAAGGAACTTTGTGAAAAAGGAAGCGTCACTCGCCGACTTTGAAACGGTCCAATGGACCGTCCGTCGTTCGTCTGGACTGGCACGAACGTCTCAGGATCGCGAGGAAACTATCATTCTCTTGGAAGTTGGACATCATCGTCGCGTATTCTATCGACAGAATTTCTTTGATCGAAGCAATCGAAGTTCGATGCAGCGAGCGAGAATGATCGAGGAAGTAAATGAAACACGTATCTTTCCTCGATTTTTTTCTCGAATGTTCTCGGGGCAACGAACGAAATCGAATTATAAAAAGTATCGAAAGCGATCGTAAAAAGCGACTAGCATCCGTGAAACGCGAAGAATGAGAAAGACTACGTCGTTGCACTTTCACCCTTTTCCTCGGTATTAATGGACTGAAAGTGAAAGTTCACGGTGGAGAAAAAATTCTCAAAACTCCGAGGAAATTTGTACTTGACGTCGTTAGAAGCTCTTCTCGCGACCGCCTCTCGAGTATCGTAAACCTCGCGTTACCGTGAAAAGCGGCTGAATTTCCGAACGCTCGAACGTACTCGACGTTTTCCACGAGCTACGAGAGATTTCATCCGTTTTCTCCATGTCCACTGCAGTCCTACTCCCAAGCTTTGTACAAAAGTGAACGGACTCGCCGTTCGTTAGGAAATTCGTTAAATTTTCACCGGATGAAAGCTTCGCATCGTTGATCTTCCTTTACTTACGCCGCTTTATCGGCGAGAATCTCGTTACGCGCTGGACAATTTTGCAGTTTCCTCTTAACGTTCTGAAAATGTCGCGCTCTCTCCAGTTGGCAAAGCTTCTAGAAAAGAAGGGATTCGCGTCGACCATCGTCGATCGTTTCAACGACTACTTCGAGACGTCGTGGCTTCGCTTCGAACTCGACGAACACTAAACATCGTCCGACGTCTCGCTTACTGTCTTTACGAGTTACGTAGTTATTCCGCTCTCGAATTGCAGCACCACGTTTGATTAAATTCAAACGTTATACCTCAGCGTTTCGCTTAATTGGCAAGAGAGCTCGTTCATCAGGAGTAACGCGCACCATTGTCGTCGAAATAATCGTCCCTAGACCGTCCGATAACTTTAGCACGCTGCAAACATCGGGCTGGAGGATAATCGCGAGGAACATTCGTGCATTTCGTATCGAAGCGGTCTATAGGTGGCAAGATGCTATCGTTCCCACGCCATCCTTTTAACGTAACGAGCCCTTCTCCGACGCTTAGTTTAGGAAAGTTACGGAAGAAGTCGGTGCGTTGCGCACCGTCCACGATAGTAAATGGAAATCGCCTTACCAAGGCGATGAATTGCAAACGACGATTAAAGCTTTTATTCATGAATATTATTCCGTTCTCACGCACAACTCGCCAATTTACAACGAGGATATAGAAAATACGAGTAAGATCAAGGAACGCGTTTTTCCGCGCACGGTGCGCGCTTCGAGTTTGAATTCACTCCATTTAAATCTCGGGAACGTTCGATCCGACTGGATTTTCACGTTTCTCTGCAAAGAGATAGGCAAGAAGCAAACGAAACGATTGCGCGACTTGCCATCGAGATGAAAAGCGACGAGACCAGCATCTCCTCTTCGTTCTATTTTCGCGAGCCTCCTTCGATCCGCATCTCGTGGAAACGACGAAACCTTAATTGCTCGGCGGCACGACGACGACGAGGAACAAAACGTAGACGCATCGCAACGACCTTCTTTCCTGTTCGATCCCGAGTAGTTAGGTTAGGAACGTGGAGCCGCCGCGAAACGGAAACGAACGGAAGGCGAACGCGGTTCCAGTGTGCGGATCGCGCGCTGCAATCGCAGGAGCCATTAATTATCCGTCCTAACCGACAAAGACCCGGACGTTACGAGGCGCACGAGTCCTACTAGCTATCGACACTAATACCGCTACTCCGATCTCCAGCGGCAATATCGTGACTGCTACTAGCAGTGGCTGACGCCACCAACAGTGGCCGATGCCACTACCAATACCGAAACCTTCCTATCGAAAATAGCATCGCCAGGATCACCGTTCCTACCGCTACCAATATCGCCTCTATCCAAGCTACCACCTCTGCACAGGGCTAATGTCACTGGCTCTGTCGTCATCGCCACCACTGCCACGGTTCAACGCAGTATCTTTCCATAGAAACGCACGACAACGTCAGCGTAAAGAATCTGACCACTAGAACGAACTTTAGCTGCTGCGAACAAACATCTTGGCTTACGATGCGATCGAAGAGTCAATGGGACATCTTAACCACTCTTACGACGCGTTTTGTTCGCCCTACTGATAATGTCAAATTTTCTGAGCATCGTGATGGAGCGGTTGGTCGCTAGGTGGGTGGTGAAAGTGACGAGGGTGGATTGGTGGATGGGCGAAATGATAGATGGTTGGCTTCAAGTTTTCTTTTTGGTGATTCATTTTGTCTGGGGTAATTCGCTTTTCTTATTAAATCTCTTGCCTCCTTGCGCGAGATTCTTTCGCTCCATGGTCATGGATTGAATAAGATCCCACGGATGGGCGAATTTTTGTTTTAAGCGCGATTCAAAGGCGCTTGGATAGTTCGAACGATATTAATGCCACCGTACCCGTTCTACTGGTTCGACCTTCGCTTCGATGCGTTCACCCGGAGATTTATGGTCGTCCTTCTTCTCCTTCTCTTACCAGGAAAGAATAATCGTTGGAACGAAATAAAAGTCAATAAGTGCACGATCGATTCAAGCTCGACGATCCAATCCTTATCAGAGAGAATGGTTCACCTACTTTTAAGAAAGATACCCGCTCTCTGTTTTCATTCATTTTTTCCCTTTCGTATCTTGCATTGTTGCAAACGGAAGGAAAACTGTCCGATCGCCGTATTTTCGTTTTATTTCGCGCCACGAGCGTCGAAACGATATTTTCCGAATGTCTATTCGACGTTGCATTCAAAATTTCACGTAAAATTTCGATCGACGTCGCAGCTGCTTTTTCTTTCAGTTCCACGAAGTTCCGTCGTAAATCGAAAAGCGACCGAGTAAAGAAGAATCGTCTGCTTATTCAGTGTACAACGACACCGTTCCTGTGTAGAGGTGTGAGTTTTACTTTTATCTGGCGCTCAGTCGGTCAACATCTCCTCCGCAGAGTATACAGCTCGATTGGAGCGTCATATCGACACGATTCATAACCACGTACGACGAGGCGAGCGCATGAAATACACAGTTCGAACGTCTTACGAATAGCGCTAATGCTTGAATACGAGTTACTTTACACGCGAGGGAGGCATTGAATGCGATTTCGAAATAAGGTGGATTAACTATTAACGGGCGCTAGGTGGAACCGCGTCCGCGGACTATCCTCTGAATTCTCTCCATTACCATAAATAGAATAGTTCGTTAACGACGAAGGAGCAACGAGAGATCGAAACGTAGCTTCGTAACGACGAGAAGGGGCACTGTGATGCGAATCCTCGCGATATCCCTCCGAGGATGTCGCAGTTCTTCGTCCTTCAACGTTCGATCGTTCAAAAATATTCGAATTAGCAATGATGTCTAAATTAATAGACAAATACGCAAGGCAACCTCGAGCTTTCTCGAATACATCGAAAAATCTCTTACGAATGGGTGAAGAAGAGAATAAAAACCTAGACGATGATAAAATCGAAGATAAGTTCGTTCTTCGATTAAAGACGCGTAAACACGTTGACGATATCGCAAAGCAAATGTTAAAGAAGTGCCAAATTTTTCAGATTTCAACCGAAGAAGTACATTCTTCGGGCACCTAAAATGTTAATACGTCCCTGTTCTATAGACCCTACGATTTTGCAAACACACACTTTCTAAATAATATGTACGTGTAAATTCTTAAGGATCTACAAAATAACGCCACGTTAATATTTGAGGTACGCGCGAAAAGATACATATATAACACTTTTTTAATACTCCCTTTCGAGGTGAATTTGCAACAGATATTTTACGGAAAAGCGGAGAAATCAAGGAATTAGAGAAATAACACTCGCGAACGAATAATCCGAAAGCAGGCAAAGAATTGGCTTGTCGTACGTTGGAAACTTCTCTGGAACGAAAATCGACGTTCCATATCTTCCGTTTCCTCAATTCCGTTTCTTTCCCTTTTTGCGGCTCGGATGCTTTTCGTCTCGTAACTCGCGAGTACAGTGATATCTCGTGTCGTTTTAAGCGCGGAATTTCGATCGAATATTGAATCTTCGCGTATGGAATCCGAGGTCGGATTTCCCTTTCGTAACTGACGTTACATCGCGAACGTTTTACCCACGGAATTCGTCTTACGGAAAGAAGAAGTCAGAAATGCATACGTATGAATCTCTCGACGAAATGTAGCCTTAAAACGAAATAAAACGTAGCATGTAAATGTACTCCATTAAAAGACGACATCGAACAATATCCATTCGCTATAAATCGTTTGCTTATCTTACCCACTGGGAATGTCGCTTCATAGCAGTTCTTAAAGCTTAAAGCTTCCCGCGAACCTCAAAAACTTTCAGGACGGCGGGCGACTCACGGATTTTGAATCGTCGATTTTCGAGAAGAAGCAAAACCCAGATCGAAATTGTGCAACTTGGCGCAACTGTATCGTATAAACTGGCTCTGTACGCGCGCGCATCTACGATAGTTCACACATCCACGAGAACATGCGCACACCAACTCGCGTTTTCGTCGAACACGCCCGGTAGTAGGACGGAAGGGCGTTGTACCTGGTGTTTCTCGAATGTATACGAGAAAGAAAATTACGTCGGAACGGTGGAAGGTGGTTGGAGGCGGAGATGGTACGGAGGCTCGATGTATCGCTCGTTCGGACACGCTGGTAATAGACAGGGGCGAAGAGGAGGTACATCGACAAAAGTGGCGGTTGCAACGAGGGAACCGTGAGGGCTCCCAATTCCTTGCTTAAACAGAGTTATTTCGTCCCGTAGTGTCGCCTTGTCTCTTCCGTACGTCCGTCCTTTCGAACAAGTGCGACTACTCTTCGGATACTTTAATCCCGAGAATGGCTAGTAATTTATACCGTTCGTACGACTACTGCCATCTTTTCCTTCCTTCTCTTCTGTTTTCTATCTTTTCCTCTCTCCAGCCTTTTTCTTTCTTTCTTTCGTCTTAGCTCGTTTTCTCTCGTTTTTCCTCTGCCTACCGCTTTTTTTCTCTTTCACCTACCTCGTCGTCCGACGTCCATCTCTCTTCTTTGTCTATTTGCGAACAAAGTGGAATTCGACGCCTATCGTGACGCTTTCTCTCTCTCTCTCTCTCTCGCGTCGACGTTGTCATCATCGATTTTTTGACGAAAACGACGACAAAGACGAGCGATTTGTCGTTAATGTGACCGTATCTCTCTTTCTCTCTCGTTCTTCCCTGGCCACCACCTTACTCCTTAAATCCGCTTAAGTCCGCAACGAGGAATCTTTACGACAAAGAGGTCTTAAGCGATATAAAAGTTTTACGGTCGGTAGTTACGACGATCCCGAAATTCGCTTTTTTCATTTTGTTTGATGCGTGGAAGAAACTAGGGCACGACTAGGTGCTCCTGAATCCCGACTCGCATTTTGCGTCGGATACTCCTGTCTTTTAAATTATACGGGAGCCAGCAAATTCCACGTTTCCATTGTTATCTCTATCGATTTTAATTATAACGCGATTGAAACCGTACGACTGTTTTTTAAAGGACGCGATCCAACGTCATCGTTCCATACGAAATAAAAAATATGAGATTGAGAAGCTGATGTAGCATCGAAGTACTGTATTTTGCATGTTTTTATATGGAATAAAATTAATTAACCCATAAAACTCGATAATCGGATTTTAATCGGAAGGGGGGAAATTTTCAACTTCAAGGCGTTTCGTAATGGTCTTCAACGGGTTAAATTCGTTCTTGCAGTCGGATTCTCGATTTGGGCGTCCTATGAGTGAATACTGCGTCTTAACGAAATGGAGAATTCATAATTCAGTGGATTTTTACTTGACGTACGATACGATGTTCGCATTGATACGATAATGGATACGAAGGAGTAATGCACCAGCTAGACAACAATGGGGATTCGCTGAATCGTTCTGAACAGGATGAAACGCGTAATAAACGAGTCGATTTAATTTAGTAAAACGCAGAGCGGTGCATTCTCGCGGAAGAATTTACCTCCACCTTCTTTAATGAAAGAACCGAACTGGACTTTAGGCTGCTTTCATTAGCACCAAAAGCATTATGAGACTTTCCGCTTGGATATCGTTGGAAGACCGAAAGAATATACTTTCGAAAACTCTTGGAAAGTTGGTCGCTGGTGTACCGACGACTCGACCGACCGCTTTATTAAGTTACAAAGGTAAACGCTTTCGCGAAAACAAAATTTACAGCCTATCGGACGTCACGGAAAAAGAATCAACCGCAACGTTAATTCGAGATAATTAAATTTATCGTTCTTGGACTCGCGAAGAAGGAACGTCCCTCGAGAAACGCGACGATCTTCAACCTTTCATTCTGAACAACCTCCTGCTAGTAACCACATCGCAACTTTTATTCGGCTTTGGATTGTTAATCTTGCTCTTTTACGCGACAAGAATCTCTCCTCTTGCAAAAACCAACTACTCACGCGAACATCATTTGCACTCGAGATCGGTGAATGATGGTAGACACTCGCGCGGCTTGATTTGTTATTCTTTTCCCCTTGTATCCGCTCTGCTTTTGATCAGGATCGTCAATCTGTGGTTGGCGCTATCGCATAAAACTCGTGCAAACGAGTTTACGTCGCCTTTGAGGCAGTCGAAGAGAAATTTGAAGGACGTTCCATCGCGTCCACCGAACGACCAGGCGAAGCGAAAACGCATTAACCCTTTTACCCTCGACTACCGACTTTTATCGACGTGCCGCGTATCGGAAAAGCCACGCTTACATTCGAAAAAAGATCCTCGTCCACGTAAGGAACGCTTCGAACGAGATTCGGCTCAATTACGAGCTCGTAGTTACGTCTGATTACGAAAGTCATTATTTTTTCCTCGAATTAAGACACTCGATAACTCCAGTGACGAAGAATCGAAAATTATGAGTGACTCGAGAGTCAATTCATGTTCAAAATTCGGAAGAATCCGACGATGCGAACAAAATCGATTTAATAAAAAAATGAGCGCGTTAGAAATACATACGACGCGATATCGTGGCAACGTCCTCTCGAATGTTTCGACCAAACGGATAGAAAGGAGAAATCCTGTCCCTGGTATCGCTTGGCACTCGTCACTTCGATGAAATTCGCAAAGCGGTGTTCGGCAGGTGAAAACGGAGCAACGCACGTCGACAGGCCGAATCTTTCGACGTTCTTCCCTCGCCTACAGAACTTCTCTCGTTGCTCTTGCATACGATTTCCAGCATTCTTTAATCCATATTCGGGCAGCGATTGCTTTCGCGAGATTTATTAATCCCCAGGCGCGAATAAATCTTCCGCCTCTCGGGCATCTCGTTTCACCCTCCCTCTCTTCCTTCTCCTCTCCGATCGTCGTTCACGAGCCGCATGTTTTCCTCGTCTTTCGATTCTCTCTCTCTCTCTTTCTCCTTACGCCTCGCCCGCTCCGGCATTTCGTCATTGTTTCATGTCTGAGCGGGTTTCCGCGATGCAGCGCGGGAAATTTTATAAACCCCCGCCGCTTGATTGCCAGTCCGATCCAGCCCGGGAATTAAAGCGATAAAAATGCACAATACGTCTCTGGAGTAATCAGAACATGATCGTTATGCGAGACTTATTCACGAAAAGCGGCTGAATGCGGAAATGCCCGCGATAATCGAACGCGAACAATGTAATTCGTCCCGATTTCGTCGTGGCTTCGAAACGCTCCAGTGTCCGTTGCTAAATTTTTTGAGCAATCGCAACGATATTTCTTGCGCTTTTGACGAGTGCTTCTTCGTTCGACGTCGTCCGTTCCATTGTTCCGAGCAGCTCGTCGCAAAAGTCTTCGTTCGTTTGTAACAATATTGTTTTCAAAAACTTTGTAGTTACTAGAAGAAGTAACGTCGTGACACTGGAAAGTGACGTTCCATTAAGGAATTATTTTACGAGTGAAAGATCAATTTTAATCTTCTAAATGGAACGTTCGAGCTTTCACGATCGAACGCGATAAAACAGCAAAATCCGAGTGCGAAGATAGCAAAGTACATTCATTCTAAAGTTCATCGTTCTTTTAATATTCGATTTGAGTAGTTTTATCGCGTACTACGTTACAAGTACGCGTTCGTCTTTCCCTCGTGGACTTTACGAAAGCGAATATCTCGGAAAGTCTAGAAACATACCGATCGTGGAAGGAGAGAAGCTCGGTGCTTTTGTACCGGCCATACGTCCTTGCATTTAATTTTGCCGTGACAAATTGGACTTCCCACTCGAGAGAAACAAAAATGGACTTTCTCGTATCGTCTGTCGTTTCGCACGCGACGCAGCAGTGAGTCGTCGCGTTACTCGCATTCTTCGCGTCCACTCGCATCCATTGTAAGCGACTTGTTTTCCATGGATATTCAGCTATCGCGAAATCCCTCGAAAATAATAGCGGCGACGGAGCGGCATAATCGTGACTGGAGAATGCACGCTCGATGCGTCTTGGCCGTTCCCGATCCGAGGAGAACATTCGTCGCTCGCATTGAAAAGCAGCGGTCGTGCTATTTAACGAGCGAACGTAGATTACGTCGAACGATTAACGAAGACAAAGGGCCAGAAGGAGGCAGGAGGACGCGGTAGGAAAGATGGAATATGTCCAACTGAAAAAGCTTCTATCGATAATGCAGCGATCTTCGCGCTCGAGATCGATGATGGACGGAACGCGTTCGAACTTCGTTCGAAACGTAATCGCGTTTCCTTTGTGAACGAGCGCCGTCGTCGGATCGATGGCCACGCCAACGAACGTCCGTCTGTCGTGAAACTGATAGTCAAAATTTTTGCGAAACGAGAGACCTTCGGGATACGTCGGGTTAACGTGTCTCGAATCGTTTACGAACGATTTCGAATTTAATAAAAAAGAAAATTCACGCTTTTTTTACTCGATTTCGAAGATACCTGTCACTGTTGCGATAAAAGGTCGAGGTACGATTCTATTTGGTTGTTTAATTTCGAAAAGATGGCGCGATTTTAGCCGAATTCGTGGAACAACGCGTTCAACGTCGAAGTAAAGAGAACAACGAGGAATTTTGATACATCGTACGGCTATGCAACCCTCGGTCTCTCAAACATTTCTGGTCGGATTTCGATATTTCAAAACATGTATAGACTCAGCAAATATGTGTCCAAAAGTAAACTTGTGTGCGCTTGGTATCGATAATTGACTTGTATAAGGTACATACGACAGAGTCGATAAATATTTGACAATTTTGGGTAAATTTTCGCGTTAATGTCGAATCGATCGACGAAACAGGGGTATAAGCGTGGAACGAAAGACGACAAACTGGTGGAACGCGTTTAGTGTTACGTTGCACTCGTCAGGGAATGCGAATCGCCGCGTTAAGTGAACGTGCCACGTTAATTCAACGCGTTATAATCGCATTAGCCTCGTTTCGTGCTTCAAGCAGAACTATTTACGCGATAGGGCGACCCTAACGACGACGAAGACGCGGTTCGCCAACAAGAGCCGTTCCCTATTCGTGCTGTATTCGCATTTTCGTCGTGTCGAGGAGTGACGCCTTGTGGTCGCAAGTGACTGAATCTACCGATACTAGCGATAGATCTGCCAGTCGTAGTAGTAGATGTATTCGTACTATCGATAGATCTACCAGTTGCGATGGTAGCTCTGACCAATCTATGGCGAGACAGGTGTTGATTCGAGGCGCGATTGCGTTGCTTATTTATAAAAAAAAAATTGTGTAACCAAAATTGAATAAATATGTCGATTGAAAGACGCCCCCAAATAGAATAAATTTCAGTGTTATCGGAGATCATCTTTTCGACGATCACCCTTGCGCTGATCAAAAATCGCAGAGGATCAGATTTTTTCCTCGATCGTAGAGAATTCTTTTAAAAATTTTCGGCTGTAAAATCGGTCTTCCGAAGAATCGGAACTTCTCGATATGCCGATTTTCGATGGAAACTATCGAGCCACACAATTTTCGGATCTTTCGTAAGGACAAAAATCGATACCGATGTTTCTTAATTTTCTACTGAATTTTTGCTAAAGACAAGGACGAAGTGGCTAATGGTGTCTACGGCGTCTCTCGAGCTGCATCGGTCGAACGTTCGAAGATGTCATTAGCGAGAGACGAACGTGCTTAGCCAATCGCAATTGGCAGGATTAACTGCCACGATCGAGGCACAGCCCTGGCTGCACGGACGTCCGTTCTCCAATCGACTGAGCAAATTGCCCTTCGAACGCGACTCGATAATAGGTACATACGTGCGAAATGTAAAAAATAATCTGCCGATCGAGCGCAATCCAAGAAAAAAACAACACGCCAAGACAAACCTAAACGACGATCGAACGCGATAATAAAAGTGATCGTTTCACTGTGAAATGGATTACGTGACTTTTTTCGTAATTCCTCGCATACGTTGAATATCAAAATCTGTACGTATAGCTTCTCTGATCGAATTACTTTTACAACGAATTCGACCAAACGTCGATGCGTCGCACTTTCAAGGGACAGAATTTACATTTATCGCTCTTTATACCTCGCACGAATTAAACACGATTTTGCGCGATAAAATCGTCATCAGGCCGCGTCGCTCCTCGACTCGATTTTCTACTTCGAAAACCGATACAGCGACACGATCGTCGCCGATCTTAACCTCTTAACCGGGTGTGACGACATTTTTCGTCGCGCCCGAAAGACTACCAATTCTTTGAATATTGAAAATATTTGATTTATATATCGAGTAACGTGAAATTTCTTCCAGAAATACAAAAATCAATATGTTAAAAATATATATATATATATTTTCTTACATTTCTTTTAGCACACAGTTCCTAGTGTGAAACGGGTTTCACAAAATTTTATTCCCCGGTTGAGAGGTTAAAAACGAACGTTTTCGAAAGAGTTCGGACGATCCGAACGAGTCGCCGATGAAAGTCGCCTGGACTCTTGGAAGGGCGCGCGCACGATTGGAGGCTCGGGGCGCTTCGTTTTCCTCGTTTCGCGGTTCTCCAAACATCGAGGCTAAATCCGAATCGAATCGACACCAATCGGAGGAAACTGCTGCACGGGGAAACGAGCGGTTTCGAGCGAGGGAGCGACAAGGTGCTGGATAAGGGGAAGGGGCATCGTAATTCCTAACCGCTCGCAACACGGCGCAGCGCTCCTAACCTAATTGGAGGCTTACGAACGGGGACGCCTCGAAAACGTGGGGGTGGTCGGTATCGCGTGCCGATACTCACCGCGTCTACCACCGGTAAATTCAGCAAACGTGCCTCTTCCTCCTTCTCCTCTCTCTCTCTCTCTCTCGCTGTCTCTCTCAGTCTCGCAGAGGCGCGTAAACGCGAGATCACGCAAGCACGTAGAGACGTTGGAACACGGACAAAGGTACGGTGCTCTCTGCTAGCGCCGCTGTCCAAATTGAATCCAGGAGGAGGAGGAGGAGGAGGAGGAGGCGACGAACGGACGCGTGTACCAAAGCCATCGAGGCCAATCAGCGATGCGAATTCACGGACGAGCGCTCGCTCCTTCGTCCTTCCCTCCGCAGTCTCTCGGTCTCTCCATATCCACGCTTCCGAGCGCAAGAAGCGGCTATAATCGTTCTTAGTCCTGAGAATGGGCAAGGAGGCAGGATGGAGGGATCGAAGCTCGAGGATGGGGGAACGGAAGTGATCGAAAATCGAAAGAACGACGATCGACGTATTTTGGGAATTTTGGGTATTTTGGAATTTCGTTAGGATACTTAAGGATTTATTCGGAGACTCGAAGTGGCAGGAGGGTGGGAGCGAGCCTTAAGCCAAAGAGAGCAGGATTCAAAGTTTAACGATTGATACTTCGAAGGTGGTACGAACGAAGTGACAAGTCGGGGAGAAGCAGAGCCGAGATAATCCACGAACCGGCTAGGGCACGTTTAGCGTCTCCCTCGAACCCTACGTAATATCTTGGCTAACCCGAGTAATTAACCTTCCGCGGTATAAATTCGGCCTAATTGTAAGTGTCGTGAAATTAGCAAGGCACGGACAGATTTCCTCGTACGTTCGACTTTCCGTCCCTCGGCGAAATTTCTAGCTTTCTCGTTATCCGCCTAGGTATAAGCTCACCCTTCCCGTCATCTTCTTATCAAAATATGCGCGGCCGCGCACGCCCTAAAGGCGCCTTCGTCCGAGGGGAAACCGATCCTGGGATTAACCGAGAGCAGCGAGGAACGAACGACCGAAGAGAGCCGAGAAAGAGAGAATGACAGAGACGAGATACGCGACGTTATCCGTAACGACATTATTCACAACGACTGAGGAAGAACGCGGGGAAAAAAAACAGTAAGAGCGAAATTTAAAGCTAGCCACGTATTTTGATCGTCGTAAAAACTTGTATGGTGTTAAAATAAATAAAAATGAAGTCGAATATAAAATAGAATCGAACGAGTGTTAGACATATACAGTCGACGAAAGAAGAAACAGGCCTACCGTCGCCACTAACAAGGAAGAAGGAAGACTTTTGAAAAACGTAGAGAGAATGTACGGCTACTTATCGGTTGCTCCTCTCACAGCTACGTCTAGTCGCTAAACTCGTTTCGTTTCTCCTCCAGCTTCCCCCCCGATAGGCACGGATCCTTGTGGCATCCCACGTTTACGTGCACGCAGGAGAGGATCCGGCACGCGATAGAAGGGACACGCCGATCGAAGTGGAATTCCTCGTCGGCCGCGGTGCGCATCGACGCGTTCTGCTGGACATCGGCCTCGTGGCTCTCGCATCGAAACCGACGCGGATCTGCTTTCGCCTCAACCTGCATTTTGTGGACACGCGCGACCACTCCGTCGTCTTCCTTAAAACGACTCGTCTCCAACTCGATGGTCATATCGTCGATAAGAAAGAAGAAACGATTCTCGATTCATTTTTTTTTATTTTTATATTATTTAGTTATTATAACGATCTATCGGTTTTGATCGATTTAATTCTGCTGTTCGATCCGTTCTTTCTTTTTTCTTCGCTTCTTTTCCTAAAGAGAACGATAGCACTGCGTTGATACAAGAAAACGAAGTCTTAGAAACACGCCCTTAATCCATTAGACCCCGCGCTCTGACAAACAGAAGAAGAAACCTTCGACGTTCTCTCTCGATACCCGTATCCGTATCTATTTCGGCATAGTACGAACGAACGTACGATTCGATAGCGTTCCTTTCGAGTAGAAATGAGATTTGGGATCGTTCGAATGCGAATATGGAAGGCGTGGCTTTGCAATCGAGAAGATGCCTGCTGGACTGAATGGTATCTTGGCAGCGCGAATACTACTATCCCAGATATCAAACAGGAATTGGACTTGTTCCATCAAAAGCCAAATATCGAAACGAGACCGAATCTATTTCGTGCAAGATCACGCGCGAGACTTTCAAAATCCTAATAGGATTACGTTATTATCCGGAGCGCCGTATCAAACCGTTCGAGCTTCGTTCTTGTCCGCGAGATTCTCTTCCTTGGTTCGAAGTCTAACATCTCTTAGTAACCGGCGCACCCATCCAGTCGTATATCTTGTTCGGCTCGTTGTTAACGAGATACTCACGATTCGGTTACCAATTACGCGCAATTGAAAACGCGCTGATCCCTCGTGTCGCCCATTGGGACCAGCCAACACGAAGGAAAGGCGAAAAAGCAAGAATATCTGTAGGAATTGGGACAAAAGGACAGACGCGTTTGAAAAAAATGCGGTTGGTTTCTTCCAGTGATGGAAAAGTAAGCGAGCCTTTGTTAATTCGAAAGATCCTAGAAGAAACCAAGAGGACAAAATACAAATCATATGGAGAGTTTGTCCTTGGTAAAAACGCCTTGGGAAAAATATAAACGAACGCAGTGACTCCGTAAGGTCGGAGGATTCAAAAACGTGAGAGAGTTCACGAGGGTTGGTTAGTTTGTCCGTTAGTTAATCGGTCAGTTGGTCAATGAATGAGAGAGTCAGTTTGGAATAAAGGAGCAAGCGTGAAGGTGTCGTTGAAATATAGTCATTATTATTATCATGATCGGAAAGTGTATTTAATGAAATACCTCCTCACGCTACCCGGAAAACCCCGATTCCTACCCCTATCTAAGGGGTGAGAAAAAAATAGGGTGAAAATCAGTGTAAACGGAAACAGGGTAATAGAGCGACCTAGCCGTCGATATCGACGCTCTAAAATAAACGCGCTCGTGCTCAAACTCGCGGTACAAGAGCGCGTTGCTACTGTATCAACGGTCCGCGATGTCGTTGACCAACGAACACCGGAGACAGCATCAACCCTCCCACCCCACCCCCCATCCACCGAGGGAAAGTCAACAATTCACGAGCAACAATTTGGGCGACTATTAACCGAGGACTAGGCGCGCATCACCGGGTGTTCGCTCGGTTTCGATCGCCTCGCCCGGCAAAGAGCCCAACTCGATGCCCGGGCTTTGGATGGAGACTTTGTCCAGCGCTCTCCAGGCTTCCGCCCTCTTCCATTCCCTCTCGTCTGGCTCTCGCGACCGAACCGACCGACACGTCGAGCGAAACTGGTCGGACGGACGCCGATAGACACTGACACCGACTACAACGACGACGACAACGGCCCAGTCGTCGTCGAGAGACGACAACCGATCGGCTCGCCTCGCCTCGTGAATAACACCGTGGGACACGCGCGCCGATTGGAAGGTCGTTCGATCTGGCACGACCGCGCCATCGTCCAACTATGAATATTTATCGAGCAATTTCGACAATTTATAAAGGCTACCAAGTAAAGCACCGTACCGTCCAGCAGTTATGATACGGTCGACGCGAGAGGAGCTGGACGAATTGCTTCGGACGACGGGGACGTTGTTCGTGCACCGGCAGCAATGCCTCCTAAATTACACGACGAACGGACCAAAGCGATTTCAGGGTGCCACCGCCGCCGGTCTTCCTGCGTGTGCATGCGATAGGAACGATATTTCGTATCTTCGTACTTTCGATATGGCTGTACGATATCGTGGCTATCGGACGTAGGAAGGTTCAAAGGCAAGCTCGATTATTCCGAGAAAAATATTGCTTTTAGGTAAATAGATTTTTCAAGGAAATAAGACGGCGTCGTTTTTCTCATTTTTTAAAGTATATCTTGCACGCATTGAACTGGCATTCGCCTCCTATGGTTCGCCGTTGATCATAGTCAGACGTTTTGGGTCTGAGCAAACAGGGGAAAAAATGAGACGTTTTCTTTTGCCAATTTTCATAAAAAGGGCAAAATAATAAGTATTTATCATATATTTATTACTGTAATTATGCTGCAGCGATCCTTTTACTTCTTGCTCTTGGGAAGTTTGGAAAAGTATAAATTTGAATCGAAAGAGATATTTTCGATCGGTTGAACGTATCAAGCCATTCTGCTAATAATAATAATTCTGGATGTAGGTACGTTGTTAAGTGCTCTTAAGAAAAATCATCAAACGCAATCTCTGATTATTTAATTAATCGTGTAACTCGAGGGACACCTGTATTTTTTTACAAGTTTTTTGAAAAAGTTCGTCAAAACGTTCGACAGTAACAGAAGCGTTGCACAAGTAGGCGATCAGAGAATATAACATAGAGACGAAGAAAGCGGAGCCACGATCGATCATCCCTCACCTTCTCGAAAGACGATCGGTACACAAGCCACGCAATATCGTAAGGTTTGTATTTCATAACGGATCTGGGAAGTTCATTCGATGGAATTGCACGTCGTTCCGGCCGGAAGTTGAATTAGGGAACGACGTAGAATTCGGCCGAAGGCGAGGACCTTCGTCTATAGCGCGCTACTGAAACAGCCGATCCAACTTTTATCGAAAGTTTTCCTCCTTGTAGACGCGGCGGTTTAAGGTCGCAGGGAAGGGAGAGAAGGGCGGTCGAATTGTAGTAGAGGTTGGACCTACCAATGAATCGTTTCAACTTCGCCGCTTCGAACGTCTTCTCCTCTTCGTCCGCGTCCTTCCCTCCATTTTTCCCGAGTGTTTTCTAGGAACGGCCGACGTTCGAGAAACTAACGGTTCTCTGGCCCTCTCCAAGTCGAATGGAGCAACGATGCGCGTTAAAGGCGGAATACGAGAAATACGGCGGTAATTCTATCGAGATTTTTCAAACTCCTGTCACGTGACGAGGTGGAATTTAAGATAGAACGCGTGCAGTGAGAATTCGAGTTTGATCGAAGAAGGCACGCGCCAAATTGCACCTGCTCGTTTTCATGCAAAACCTTTCGAAGGATAATCGCCCGATTAACGAAGAACGAATAACAGTGGATTCGAGTCGACGAGTGTCGAACGATAATAGGCCGAAAACTGATCGTCGTCGAATGATTGACGCGCAAATTTTCATAAATCGACGGCGGTAACGCGATCGATAAAACACGAATTACGCGTCGATGAGCCGTCGCTCACGATAAGATTCTCATAAATACGGCGTCCACGAGTGCGTTCCACTTTGAAATGAAAAATTACGATGCCGCGAGCGATTGCTCGCTCGCCGTTTAATTACGATGTAAATCAACGCGGTGTTTTATCTTTGCCAATAGCGAAAGGAGGATAGGAGCGATTGCTCGAAGAAGTGCGACTCGTCACGATCGAATCGAGGACATTTTTTCAAGGGAGGTGAGGAGTTATCAAGATTTCGACACTCAAGAATGACTCCGATCGACGCTGCAGCAGCTACAGTCGAATTTTCTTGCGAAACATTTTTCCAAATGATCGTACGTGACAACTCTGCAGGAAACGTATCACTGTTCGGCATGATTCGAAGTGATATAGAGTGGAAGAACGGAATCGATTATTTACGAGTATATTCGTAAGTGCACTTCGAGTTACCAGAGTCAAAAATTTATTTAAAAAGTGACTAATTACGATATGAGACTAATTTATTGAGAATTCACGAAGCTTGCATAAACCTGGTCCACGCATTACTATTGATGAGCAATTGTTTCCGTCGAAGACTAGGTGTAGATTTACGCAGTATTTTAAAGCATGCAGTGAAGCCCAATAAAATATATTTACTATATATCTATATAGATAAAAGTTTAATTCTATTTTTTGTCATAAATAATTTTAGATGTACACGATGTTAAGTTTGGTTTATTAATCAGATACACTGAAAATTAATCTTTCAGAAACATGTTATAAGGGAAAAATAAAACTTTAATTTTTCAACTTCACGTTTAAAATTGTAAAAAAATAAATTTGGACGGAACTTTACGAAAGTTCTTCCTTTTATATAGATTCGGTAATAAATTAATCATTATCTGCGTTAAATCATAAAATCGATAACTTTTTCAATCGCGAGGTAGCAAGCGAGAAATGCAGAAAATTCCATTCAGGCGCAGGACTTGGAACGATTCGATCGTATCGTTCGAGATACCCGCGAGAAAAAGCGCGATCGTAGCTAGAGGACTCCTTCGAACAGAATTCCTCGACCGGTCGTCTCGTTCGTGAAAATTCAAGTGGCGTCGTGGGCCACGGCGACGTCTCTCCCTCTCCTCTCCCTCCACCTTCGTTAATTTCGATGCACCGGCGGCAGCCGAGGGCGAGTGGAGGGTTGAACTGCACGCGCTTTCCGCTCGCCGATGAGCGATGACGAGCACGAGCACGAAAGGAACGAGGGTGGAAACGAGGGAGGTATACGCTACCGAGGTCTCACGACGAAGATAGCGTCGTGGAAAGAAAAACGAGGCAAAAGAGAGTGAGAGAAAAGGAAAGAGAGAGAGAGAGAGAAAGAGAGAGACGGATAATTGGAAATTTGAAAACCTCGGTAAACTTCCCTCGAGTGTTATCCGTCCGTCGTACTTCTCTTCGTCTTTTCTCCTCGTTCCGTCTCCCTTTCTCTCTTCATGCTCGTTCTATCCCCCTCCCGTGTGTCCCCCTCGCCCTGTCCGCCAATTCCTCCCCTGTCTGACGGTCCAAAAGGAAGCACCCTCGAAAGAAGCACGAGGGTCATTCGTTTCTCTTGTTTCAGGGTCATTGAACCCCACCTGCACCGGCACTCGTCTGCGCCGTGAAAGTACCAACCTTCCGGACTCCAACCGGTAATGCCGCGAACGACTGCTTCCCACCGCGTGAATCCGATCGTGTCGTTTCTTCGTCCCTTTTTTTAATTCGGCTCTTGGAGAAGTCTCCGCCGTTAAAAAGCATTTTATATTTATAAACGTAAGGTTAGAGCCAAAATGTCCGCGAGAAAAAAATCGAGGGCTGAGTGAGGCGCTATTCGAGAAAGGATCTTCGTATTTCGCGCGCTGTGCTCTAGTTCACCAAGCTACCCGAATCCGCAACGACATCGACGTTCTCGCAGAAATATATATTTATTTCTCGAGCATAGCGCCAGAAGGTTTTCCTCTTTTCCGAATAAACGTAAAAGAAACCGATGAACGGAAAATCGATCGGAAATCAGCGGACACTTTGCGAGAAACCCGATAAATTCTCGGATAATTTTGCGTACTTATAATGCATACGAAAGTGAGATCAGAAAATCGGAACGATTGGTCGTAGCTGATCCAATTCTTGAGCACGTACATCGCGTCAAACGAGAGAAATTTCCAAGCAGTTTTTATTATTTATCATTTTCAAAAAATCGTCCATTTTTTACCTGTCGTTTACGTTGTAGAGCGTCGAATCGTTACGATCGTAGAGCAACTTAAACGTTTATCTTTCCCAATTCCCTAAAACGTAAATCGCGGCTGATTTTATTAAAATATCTGTTAAATAGTCTCCGCGAGGAAGATTCTTTGTATTCCTCTGAAGTTTATTTCCTCGAGTTTATATATAGAAGTTTCGAATCGACGTCAAGCGGCTCTTACGAGATTTCGTACAATTTTTGTTCAAGGACGTGGGAAAAGTGAAGGAAGGCGTGTCGCGGGAAGACAGAAGCAAGAACGATTTGTGGACACGGTAAGCGATCGCTCGGTAAAATATGCAAAAATTTCAAGATACGAGACGCGTTCCACGTAATCTATGCCGTGGGAAACAATTTTTCGATGGAGAAACGTTAGAAACGATCAAATAAGAGGAAGTTTCGGACAGCGAAATAATTTCTCCTTTATTTTGTACGAACCTTGAGAATCTCTGTAAAAATGACGTCCAATCGATCACGCGTGTCAACATCTACCGACGTCCAGCGGATGCAAATTGACACATATATCGGAGCGTCTTAAATTCCCCGAAGGTAAAACGTGGAATTGTAAATTTCTTTTTTTTCTCCAGATCGCGATCCGACGTTTTTCGTTAATTTCACAGGTTTATCGGACAGGCCGCGTCGTTCCTCCAGTCCTGCTTGGAATCTCGCGCAATTCGCTATTTACCTTCGTATTTATCCGTCGTGAAAGACGCGAAACGAGACAAAGAGGCGTTCCAACGAACCGAACTCCGCGATATAACGCGAAATAAAACGATATAAATTCCCGTCGTGATAAATTGTAAGGTCTGATCCCACGAACCGAGACGATATCGTTGGATTCTTCGATTCGAGCGGTGTCGACACCCAAACGTACAAATATAAAGGCGCATATTTTCCCAGTAAACCGATAGACCGTACGAATATTGAGGAAGTCGTTGTAAAAATCACGCGTACGTAGCGCTTTTCACGGTACGATCCCTCGAGACGAAGACAAATTTGTTCGAGCGGATTAAAAGATTTTAACAGGTTTAATAACAAAACCGTACGATATTGTTTGATCGATGAAGATCCAGGCGTTCAAATATTTGTCGAATAACCGATCGTACCCGGCAACACTCGAGCGGCTGGAACAATGCGCAAAATTGGATTGCGCAGGCGATCGTTTATTTGCTTGCCGTGGCTTTTCTCGCCTAATAGACGAAGTCATTGTCACGTCGTTCGTCGATCGACTTACTTGACCACCCGCGTATATTTATTTCAGGCGCATTTAACTACGGGTTCGCCGTGGTACCTAATGGAAATTCCATTAATTATAGCAAAGTTTCATTTCCTTCGCTGTCTCGGTGCGCTAGCCATGGTCCGCGCCAACTTGCGCCATGATTATCCGTTGGAATTATCGCGAGGCGCGGTCTACCGTCCATTTTGCTGACAGCAAAATCACGAGTGAATCCGTCGAGTGAAAATCCGACCGATAATTTCAGAATAAAGCGACTAAAGCGACAATCCCTCTCTCTCTCTCTCGCTCTCGCTCTCAATCTCAGACTATTCCAGACTTTGCGTTTACTAATTGAGACAGTTGACTTCGTAACTCGATGCGGCTTCACGCCCTCGACACCGACGACTTCGTTCCCTCCTCGACGATGAGCAGTGAACTTGAATACGGGCGACGCGACACTTGTTTATTCGTTTGTTCGGTCGACCGCACGAGAAACGCGCTCTCGTTTCACGTTGGATTCGACAGCGAGTCTTTATCAGTATGCGAATGCTCGAAAAGCTTTCGCTTGATTTTAGGACACACTTTTTCCAGCTTGTATTAAATACACCGAGTTTCGATGAAGAACGTCGAACGATCCCGACGGGAAATGATACGATCATTAAATAAACATGTTCGAAGAAATATCGAAAGTTCCAAGTCCGTGGTTTATCGTAATCCGGAAGCGTTCGACCGAACGCAAATCGTCTCGTTAAAGTTTATTCACAGACGTCGCTACGATTAGCCGTAAAAGACGAAGTTCCCTCGTTAATGTCCAACGAAATATGGAAAGGCGATCGAAAGTTCAGAACAGAAAATGCAAGATACGAAAGCACAAAAGACTGGGTACCTACCAGCTTCGCCTGTAAGCAGATCCTCGTGGTTATCGAGGGAAGAAACTTTTGGTGACTCTTCAAAAATTAAGCGTTCGCTTCGGGCGAACTTTAAATTGAGAATGCTGCCAAGGTGCCGGAATACACCAGAGTGAACGTATACGCGTGAAAAGATAGATATTCGTCTCATGCAAGGCCCTTGGAAAAATACATGGCGTAGGGGAAACGCGTCGATAGACGTTCGAAGATGACTCTCCTTTGCTTCGAAGCAGCGTCAACCATGTAAACGGTTGCGTTTTCCTGCTGCGTAATCTAATTCCCGTTTAACTTCATGTCAAAAGCAAACAGTATCGATCGCTTAAGTCGCGGTATCAACGATAGCTCGAACCATACAATCGCTGATCCTTCGCCCCCCGTTGTGACTTTTGCCTGATCCATCGATGCGCATTGGCACGTTTCCTATCTTTATCGATATTTTATTTCGAAGACTCGAATAGTCGTTTTGTATTTTTACTTTATGGAATACATGGTTGAGATTTATTAATCGTTCGTGTTAAATATCGGGTTGTCCGAAAAGTACGTGCCAATTTCGAAGACAAATTTGTTCTTTTTTTTTGAAGATTTATTTTTTTTAAGAAAAGAAATTAACTATATAATATATATATAATTATTTATTTTATATATATAATAAAAATATAATATAAATAATAAAATAACAAATAAATTTTTAAAAAACCGAAAAACGACACGAATTTTCCGGACAACCCGATATTTTTTCGTTATAAAACTTTATTTGAAAGTAGTTTCACTCATGCGAAGATGTAAAATGCGCCGTAGCTACTTGCGTTTATGAAATATCGTAATTCGGTAGACCAGCGTGTCGTTGAATTTTCCTGCGCTCGACTTTCGAACGAGCCACGGAAGGAGCAGAAAACCATTATCATCCCGCCCACCTTAAACTCGACGGGTCGAGAAGACGCGTGATTACCTTAATCCGAAACCGCTTTAATCGCCACCCTCGGCAGATTTACGACAACGAGTAGACCGTAACACTGGAGAAGCAGAGGGTGCAAGCCTAATCCAGTGGGCGTCGAAATGCGAGCTAGACAGTCCCTACTCGCATTTTTATCTTCCTTCGTTGAAGTTTCACGGTCGATCGTAAGAAATTAATCGAAATCGTCGAACTCGCGGCGCCGACGTAAATCTTACAATTTCTCGATGCGACTTTGCTCATTTTTCAGCGTATCGTCGTATCGTAGCTCCGTTCTCCAACTTACCAGGGATGGTGCAACTTTCCTTGATCTACTTTCACGAACCGCACTTTTAATAACTTTGTCTTTCGAAGTTGTAACGCCCGAGATAAGAAAAAAGAAAGGGAAAAAGCGAATTCATGCGTGTCCTCCAATCGTTTCGAAAACTAACAAAGACTGTAAAAGTGGACTTTTTACTCGAGGTTAAGGCAAGAGATTAGCCAAGGTAATAAAGCAATATAACGTAGCCGTGGCATAAGGTTGTACGAAAGAAGAAAGCTTTAAAAATAACTTGAACTGAAACGCCAACGTTGTTTAGCCACCATACACAAATACATACATATTTACATAATGTATATGCATTGCCATATGTACGTAATAGCATAGATACAGCAAACGATGGACAAGTTGATCAGTAACACTCGAGAAACGCTTAAAAGCCACCCTAAGCAAATAACAGATAATAGTGCGATTGACCTTGCATTCGCACAAATGATCAAAATGCCTAAATCATCTGGTTTCTGAAAGTTTTATCCTGTTAAAAAAACACGTGCCTCGAAAGACATAATTGAAATATGATAATTGCAGGTGAAAGGCGACATTTGACTCCTGTGGCCTGCGAATACACGCGCACTCAAAAAAGCGACCATTGTTTAGAAATAAACGATTTTGAATGAACATTGTGTCATGTAGCGCAAGCTAAACTACTTTTACCGTGCGTTAGCTTTTGTCTTTATAAATTGCATTGTTTATTAAATGCAAGATAATTTATACCGGAAATCGGCTTGCGCCTTACGCGGAGTTCGACCGAAGAATGTTCTTTGACGCGAGATCGTTGCGCTCACCTTATCGACCACGACCCGGTACTTTATCAAAGGCGATTCCGGACAACGCCTCTAGGGCAAGTCCGTCTTCAGATTCGAAGGAAGAGACGATATTCCCAGCTTGCATCGGCACGACCGGAAGATTCGACGCGATCACCTGTCCTTGACAAGGTATCGAAACGTATGGAAGGATTCGTGGGGCTCGACGATACGAAATCAAGCGATTTATATTCGCCGAATCGTGGGAAATGCCGCGTATCCCTGAGTTCGCGAGAAATTATTCCTGAAACGTATCGGAGAAATTCGAAGCACGCGGAAACCGCGGAAATTCTGAGGTTGCCGAGTTTCCAACTCGCACGCTCCTAGTTATTTATCCGACATTGGTTCGACCGAAAGTCACAAACGCGAGACATATAATTATTATATCTGTTAATGCGTGTGCGTACGCATACGCGTAAAAACACGTATTTATGTAGACGCGTAAAAAATCCATCGCAGCGATTAAATTGACGTCCAAAGTCGAAATCGAGCGATAGGTACGAGCTTAAAATACTTTCGTTTCCCGGACGCCGAAAAGCTAAATAAAACGCGAAATGAAGAAGAGCTCTGGCGAAAAGCGCGAAAAAACGATGAGAAAGTAAAGCGTTTCTGGCGCATTTCGAGCGTGTAAACTCCGTTCTGCGCGTCCACGTCGAATCTATCGAATGTCACGTAATATAGGAGGACGTTCGAAAAATTGAAGTCACGAAGACGACAAGTCGATAAAAAGCAGCGTTCCAATTTTCCATGGGTTTTTACCGATGTCCAGCGGAATTCGCCCTTCGGCCATCATCGAATTCAACCGTGAATCTCCAACAACGATCGTGGAAACTCTTACTCACCGCCATACTTGTTCGCTTCGTCGACGAGTCAGTTCGCTACTTTATTAATCAATTTTTTAATCGATAATTCAATGACGGTCGTAACGTTAGTCGCGTGTAAAAAGAAATCCATAAAAACTGCCGACTCGATGTGAAATCGTCGATCGAAACGTGAGCGAAAATGATCGAGCGTGGTGAAATCAAAATATCGTTATCTCGATGTTAGAGGAAATGACGCGATGGCGAAGCACAGTGGCGTCGAACGACGAAAATCGACGCGCAAGGACGTAACGTTCGCGTCCAATCGAAATACGAATCCGCGATAAAAGTTATTACACGCAGATCGTTATTAAATTCAACGTTCAAACAGTATCGGATGTAGAGCAAATTCATATCATTATCGGTTATCTGTTTGCCAGAATATATTAATTAACCCGTTTCGGATTATGGAGTATCAATTTGACGTGCGATTCACCCCGTGGTCGAAATCTCCTCCATTGTGCGTTCAACGAGGATCGGACGGACGTGAAAAACGAATAGTTCGTCGACGAATCGATCGACCGGGGGCGTTTCGATGACGAGATAGAAGGTTTCCACTCGCTTCGAATCCGACGACGTTTCACGTGAAGTCGAGTGTCGCGAAACGCCTCCAGATTTCTCGTAGCGAAGCTCGATCGTACTGCCGAAACTTTCTCTCGCGTCGCTCCTCGCGAAAGGACGCTTTTATCGCCATTTAGACGCGATGATGTTGCAATCCGCACCGAGAAACGTGAAGCGCGACTGCAGTATGTGCACTATGTACGAATGTAACAACAGGATGAGAATGCGTCTGCAATCTCGCCGTCAGGAAGGACTTTGCAGGAAGTCCTAAGGACGAGGGTAACCAAACAAAGAGAGCGTAGAAAGAGACGAGCTAAAAGGTCGCAACGCTCCTACTCGAGAAAGTTACTTTTCTTCCAATTATAAGTATCGGGTTGGTGCGTACGAACTTTCGGATTTTTAAGCGAATATATAAAACTGCATATCTTTTTTCAAAAGCTGTTTATTTAATCAAAATACGCTCCGATTGCTTCGATACACTTTTCCCGACAAGATTTTAATGCATAGATGCCTGTCTTAAAGAAATTCGGATCTTGAGAATCAGTAATGTTTTTATTTTCATACTATTTAGCCTGTAAGAACTGTACTAAAGGTTTAATAAAATTAAAGTCGGTTGGCGAAAGATCCGGCGAATAAGCTGGGTGCTGCAAAATTTCGTATTTTAATTCATTTAAATTCGCGATTGTTTTGTACGACGTAAGCGGCCGTGCGTTATCGTGGAGAAGTATCGGGCCATTTATCCATTTTTTTCACCTTGTCAATTTCAAAAAGAAGCCGCAATATTTTTGTATGGTCGACTTTCATACCGGTGGCAAATTCTCTTGTAGATACAGTTGGATTCGTTTCCATCAATGCTTTCAGAACATCATTTTTCACGGACGTTTTGGGTCTTCCACGCGGTTCATTTTGTAGGGAAAAATCACCAGACCGAAATTTTTCTACTACTAGCTGCACTTTCCGATCGTTAACAGTTCTCTCCCTAAAAGCCTGGTTTATATTGCGTGCAGCTTTTACAGTATTATTACCAAGTTTATGCTCGTATAAAAAAATTCGTATCCTTACTAAATTCAAAACAAATAAAAAAACGAGACACTTTTGAGAAAATCTTCTTTGTTGAAATGTGACTCTGGCAATGGATAGTACGACTACACAAACAAGTTGTGCTAAAAACAATAGCATAACAAAACAAGCAGACAAACGTTCGCGTGTAAAGAAAATCCGACATTTCATATGCACCGATCCAATAGTTCATTTTGGCTCTGTACTGACGTATACCGCGTGACAGTATAAGAAATCGTAGATCATTGAGTGGTAGAACGCTGCGCGACGCGTCGATTTTAGTAGCGCAACAACGCGATTTATTCTTTGCGTCGACGATAAATTATGATTCTCCATTTATCCGTTCGTACCCAGAGGCGCTGGACACGAGTTTCGTTCAAAGCTCGGCCCGACCATGTAAAATGACAATTTGGCGTTGTAAAGCAAAGCTTCTGCTTTGTACGGGAATAGAGATAACGCGATCGATGAGAATATCCCAACGAGTTTGGCAGTGTTCTTCGTGAACTCGCGCGTTTCGAAGCGCGTAAAACTCGAACGATGAGTCATCTATCGAAGGACAGAAACTGTAGGAAACTTTTGTCAAATCAACTAAAAAGCTTATCGATCCGCTTGATTTACTACAGGCGCATTGATTCTATTTGAACTCGTACTCGATTGCTAATTCGAGCCAAAACCGAAAGGTAATAATCGTCTCGAATTTCTATTGAGATCGCGATCGTCGACCGGTACGTTAACGAATTTCCTAATTTACGGTTGCAGTTTTGAGATCGGTAGACCGAACGCAACGGCAATTAACCCACTTTCGCGTGGATTCGGTCAATTATAAAGCAGCAGCTCGATATCGGGCGATCTACGACGAGTCATCCTATTTAATAAACATCGAATTCGTCGAAATTTCTTAGAATTACGCGATGCAAAGACGAACGAATCGTTCCTTACTTGACACTTTCCTGCGCTTTTGCACGTCGTCCGATTCATCAAAATCAATCGCGAACAACGAATAAAACAACCAAATCATCGACGATTCGTTAACTCGGTTCATCGTTCATAATTAATCGCAGAAAATTAAACAAAGCTTAAACAAGCCGATCGCGAGTAGAGCGAAATATTTGTCATAAATCGATCTTCGACGCGCGTAATCAACGCTCGGATAAAATAATCACGATGTTTGTTGCAGAGGAGGTTCTAGAAAACACGCAACGTCGGCACATCTGAGGTAAACGTGATAATATCGATCAGTGGAGAAGTGTCGCTCGGTAAGGAATGGACCGCGATCGATAGTAAAGGCAGGCGTCGATTTAGTATGGCATCGCGTATAAATTACACCGTAAATTCGCGTTATTCGTGATTCGGCGCTCCATTTGTCACGAGCGTCACCCACGTTATACAATATTATTTCGTTCGTATTCGCGTGGTTATGCGAAATGTCTCGTTGCAAATCCCACTAACGATACAGTTAGTAAATTTCAGTATGTCGTCTAAATAAAGGTATAGATCGGCGAGTTGCCACGATTTCGTCTGCGCAGAATGCGCCGTACGTTTTGTCAGTGGCGCGTTCCAATTTAAGGTCGTTCTTCGCGGTGTGAAATCGCACGGATTTGATTACGCATATCGTCGTCATGCGTTCGTAAGGAACGAACGTGTCTCTAGCATTCGTAATTTCGTTATACGAATACGCTGATATCGATTTAAAAATGAAAAAGCTTCTTCGGACAAAGTTCAGCCCGTACGCGTTTATTTTAAAATCTTATTCGCGTATATTCGCAGGTAATTATCCGTCAATGCATCGGAACAATCGAAATTCAAAGAACGTATCGTACGCATCGCTCGTACTTTGGGCGAGAAAAAAGAGGAAACGGACAAAATTCGATTCGTTCCAGCGAATGTTTCTAATACATAAATCGACTCGGTAAAATTGTTCGTAGCTGGAGCTAAAATATATCGTAATAACTTGCTCGTTTTTGTGCGATTAGAATCCTGTGGGAGCGTTATCGACTCGATGTCGCACCGACCAAATCCAATCTTGTCGCATCGATGACAAAGGTAGCATCGTTCATAAATAAAGATCGAAGTTCTCGAAACGCGCTCGTGTCTTTGCAAAGAAGCCGACGCGAATATTTCGTTTCGAGGCAGAGCCCGACATCACGACGCCTGTGACGGACATATACGCAATATACCAATGAAATTGCGTTACTCGAAGATTTCCCCTCGCCCTTCCCAGGATGGAATACGAGAAAATCTTTCGATATGAATATTTCGCGGCTTCGTGGTGGAGAAAGAATGCGTGTATCGCGTGCTGTCAGCTTCGCAGTCGGGGATTTGGAACACGAAGAAGGTATGCATTCCCATCTTATTCGAAAGAGAAAAGAAAGACGCTTCTTCAGGCACCGATCTCGCCGGTTAATTCCCAAATTGAGAATCGATCGGTTCGGGATACCTTTGTAATGTTTCCAGTAGAAAATGCAGAACCTGGTCAGACACCGATTAAAGTATCGAAATTATCACTGATACGATATCAAAAGCGTACAAGATAGTCTATACTTTTCTGTCCTCCTCCATCAAACGATAGATTTGAAGATCAAGCAACTCGATTAATTCCGAAATTGAGAATCGTGATCGCCTAGGAAATAGCCGAGCAACTTTGTCAGTGAAAACTGTTAGACCTGTTCAGACATTGTTGCGACCCTTGAAATATCGAGGGAAAATCACGTCACTAATATCGAAAGCAGGCGACTCGATTAATTTCTAAATCGAAGATCTCGACTGGCCAAAGAAATAATTAAGCAACTTTATCGGTGAACAATGTCAGACCTGCCCAGACACAGTTGGAAATGTCGAAGGTAAATGACGTGACTGATATCGAAAGCTGACGACTCGATTAACTCTCAAATTGAGGATCGAGTCACTGATCAAGGAAATATTCGAGCAGCTTCGGCAGTGGAAAATGCGCGACATGGTCAGACGTCGTCGTGACGTTTGAAAGATCTAAGGAAAGTTTTGTCATTGATAGAAAAACGAGTGGACGAGATCGTCCATCGTCATGATCCATAATCTTGTTCACGTCGAAAAGATGCGACAATTGGAAGCTATCGAAAAGGAGCAACGCGCCATCGACCGAAGACGAAACAGTTAAAATAACTGAAAATCATATCGCTCTTCTGTAGAACAGTAGAATTTCACAAAGGCATAGTTATTATCGCAAGAGTTCATTGTTAATACGACAGCTCCGGGATATTCCAGCGTCCAGTGGAAGAACAGAATGCAGCTGCTTCGTCGGGCAAATGGCATCCCTTTTATATAAAGGGAAATACAGGTATTTTATCCATAAAGCGTCTATCGTTACCCAAGACTCGCCGTCCAATTATTTTTCTCGTTAGGAGATACGACGAACGTAAGGCGAAACTCTTTCAACTCTCAACGAGATCCAGCCACCTCGTGGGCGACGATCGACAGTCCACTCTGTTATCAGTTTCTTTCTCAACGCAGAATGGAGACGCAGCAAACAGGAACGTCTACCATCTACCCATCCACCTATTCGTCTTTTTCCTTGAATTCATACGCATCGTTTCTCGTTATAAAATAAGGGACAAAGAAACTATAGTACGAAGCATCTCTCAATACGTTAAATTATCAGTGAAAAAAAAGGTCTCCCTAGAGCGGCGAAAACGATACCTAAATGGAAGCCACCTCTGCATTAGCGTCCATAGTTCGCGATCATTATCATCCATTTGTCGACGATACACGATGCAAGACATCGTTGCGTTCGATATCGTTAAAAATAAAATATGGAGGCTGAGTATAGACGCTACGCTAAAGGTGAATTTCGTACCAGGGAAGCGCGCCGTCGTCCATGCGAAGCATATCTGATTACTGTGCGCTACTAGAGTATCAAAATGATTAGAACGTAAGGCCAAGGGATGCTCGTCTTTTATCTCTAACGTCACGATGGTCTCGTGAACAACGATATAATACTAATAATAGTAAGAAAAATGACGTTCACCCCGTAACAGACATTCAAAGCAAATCCATAAAATAGGTAAAATTCGGACGAGTCGATATTCGAAGAAAGTTTCGAACGGCCGATAGGCACGGTTTTCCGAAATAACGAACGACGTATCGAAGTACTCCGAGCAATTGGTCATCGTCGTCTTTGACGTCGTGACGACGGTTATCGTCGTAAGAGCGTCCGAAGCGACACAATCCGATCCCGTTTATCCAGTCGATGTCGTGACGGAGGTCACCGACGAGGAGAGGAGACGCAGTTGGCGAATCCGTGTCGCGTTGCTCTTTGGTAGTCCGGAGCGTGCAGAGATGGTGTGTTATCGGTGCATCCCCGTCTCGAATTCGAAGATAGCGTCCGAGTGCTGGGCACGTAGCTTAATCCGAAACCATCTTGACCACGAGACCCACCGAGTTCGGTGCAAGCAGGAGGAGAGAGCTCGACAACGCTCGAGGGATGAGAAGGAGAAGGAGAACCAGCAGCCACGGAGATTAGCCCAAAGGCGTACGTACCGAGTCAAGGACGACGGATGAGCCAGGCCAGGAGGCAGAACGCCGAGAAACGGCTTAAGTTCACGGACGTATCCTCGGTCGACTCGTGGACCATGGCCAGTACGAGCAGAGGCAGTTGAACTGGACGAAGAAGGATAGCACGTAGGACATTCCAGGACTCGCGGTTGTTCTAGCACCGTCGAAAGGAGAACCGCCAAACTTGGCTCCGTTGTGCGGTCAACGAGGCACTACCTCCAGGCCTGGAGCCATTTTCCTCCTCCCCGCCGCGCCACGGGTAATGAAGTTAGGTTCGATGTTTCTAAGCGCTCTACCGAGCTACCCGCTAAACGGAAGGAAAGCCGATCGCTTTTGTTGTTTCGCGAAAACATCGCGGTTGGACGGGGGCACGGCACGATTCGCTCGTTCTCTTGCCATGGAAGGACGAGAATTTCTCCCGATCGGAGAATCTCTGGATCCTCGACTTACATCGTGCGATGACCTTTCGCTCGCTGTCGTCTCGTTTCCTTCTTTTATTCTCCTATCGTCCCTCGCGCACGCTTATTACGACCGATTTCAGAAGTAACTCGTCGCCGTTTGAAACTGCGTAGTTTCGTCGAATTTCCAGTTTATCGTGTTTTTCCATTCGAAACGAAGGAGAAGGGGGACGAATTTTGCGCAAATTTCGAAAGTCGAAGAAGAAAATCGATCGTTGTCATCTGGACGGTACGTTTCTGTTTTCGGTGTTTCTTACACTCCTTTTTTGGACTCTTGCTCGTTCTATTTCACCGGTATGAAACGTAGCACACGAAAGGTACGAAGTTTTAATATTCATGCCTATCTATAGATATAGAGTTTGCCAATTCCTCTTTCCTCTCTCTTTCACGTCTTCTTCCTTTTTTAACGTACATTGCCCGTCAAAATCGATTCGAGTGCACAACCGCGAGCGTACGTACGATACACGCGTACGTACTTTGCAACGTCGCGTGTTACAAAACACAAAGGAATATCGAAAATACGATTCTCGAGTATTTTTTCTGTCTCGACGACGGTGATCCGGTAAGAGCGCGATACCATCGTGGTCGAGACGCGATACGATCGGTTCGATTGTAAATACCGATGGATTGAAGCGCACTTTTAACGTAGCCGCAATTTTAATCGAATAGAATGGATGAAAGGATCATTTTTGTCGATTAGCTCCTATCGAGATTGCGTTTCATCGCGCTTTTAACCGCGATGGAACTCGCGAGCCTGGAGGAAGGTTCGTTTCCTTCGATACATCACCAGTATTCGTCCTTCAAAGTAAATATCGCGCGGATATAAGCCGCTTTCGGCTCAAGTTGCCATTGAACTTTTCCGTTTACGTTGGCGAACGTAAACCTTTGCCTCTTGGCTATTTCTTGTTCCGCTTCTTCCATTGGGACGAGCGTAAAGAACGAAGCGCAAAGATTGCTTCGTTCTCTTTCCGTCCAAAGAATTTCTTAAGATCGATCGTTTACGCTTTGTCGGCTGCGTAAGAAGATAAGCCGTTTTCGGAGCTTCGTGGGATTCCCCTTGATCGATTCGGTGGAGTTTGCCGTCAGGAGAAGCTTCGACGATCGCGCGAAAAGACGGAACCGATTAAAACTGTATTTTCGATGAGACTGTAAATGCGACAGGTAAAGCGACTTCGAACAGCCGCAACGAGGCTCTTTGATCATCGCGAGTGCGAACGGTCGTTAGTCGTTCGAGAAAGTAACGCAGCTTCGGCGAAGGTGATAATACTTCGCGTCGAGAGTTACTTCGCGCGATCCTTTATGCTGCAGTTTCTCTACAGTCTTGCCTCGCTAACGTTTTACGACGAAGCTCAAGATCGAAGGACCCCTTCGACTCGGAGAATCTCATAATTTCGTGTCGTTAGAATTTTCACGAGACTTGTCTTATCCTCCCTCGCTTTATTCCACTCCGAAAGCACGTTTGCGCATCGTATCGTAAAAATATCAAAGTTTCTAGAACTCGACCTGGCCAAAACGAAGGTCCAGAATCGCGCGGTTGCGAATCGTGATGGAGAATCTCGTTAAGGATTCACGAAACTCCAGGAAGACCCTATACGCATTAAAAAAGACTACGGTGAACGAACCTTCTTCCAGCTCGGAAGAAGGTTTACCTTACACCTACGAAAACGAAGGTCAGCGACTGTCGACGTATTTAACCCATTAGCTGCCACGATCCACATTTGAAAATTTTGGAATTTTACGGACACCATTCGGCGCCCAAAATCTGCATATACTATATATAACTTAACCGGCCAAAAATTTTAAAAACAAATTTGGCAGTTAATCTGCTAACCGGGAATTCCTTTTTTAATTGCGCAGCTTTTTAAACTTAATCAGCTTATTATTCCTATATTTATTATTAATTTTGATTAATATTGATATATTGTTGCTTTATAATAAGCTAATTATGCTTAAAATAAATTTTACGTTTTACGTAATTTATTTTTACGTAATA